>APFE030632759.1:0-18892 GCA_000404065.3 Pinus taeda | reverse complement strand
TTACATGCTTCTCTGAAGGAACAACCTCTTCTGCTCTCAATAAGTCAGGATCCATCTTTTGCCCCAAAAATAAATAAGTGCCTACACACAATCCTCTTGAAAAATACAAAGGCGAAAGAAGAGAAAGGCTTCCTGTGCAGAGAAGTGAAGAATGCAAATCCTGCGGGGTACTGTCCAAGCTCACTGGTAGTGGAGCAATGTGTGTGTTATTGTGTGACTCCTTCGGGGTATTGTCCAGGCCTATTGGTAGTTGAGCAACACCAGAGATGAAAACTTATACTCTGAAAATATTCAACTCACGAGCTAAACTACCCTTCCCGAATTCGAAACATTGAGATCAAGCTGAACTTTTGATTGTGTTTGACTGAGTTGTCAAAGGGTGGACCATGTATGTCCATGGGGTAAGTGGGGAAGCCAAAATTACCCACACATCGATTCAATACTCCCCTAAATACCAAGGCCCTATGCTAGCAATGAACTGAAACAGAGAAGCTAGAGTTCTACCAGCTTATCGCCAAGTGTTATAGCAGCTACAACCACCCTCCAAAATTTTGGCCTGCACCTAGTTTCAGAGCCTCCCTTGACAGTTTCACTTGATGACTACACACGCTTGGGTTCACTCTGTGAGCTCATGCAAATCCTTGCATCTGCCTTGCTTGTTCATTTCATTCAAGTTTCTTCATGCTAGTGTCTAAGTCATGCTTGCGACCATGTTCTGGTTATGCTCAAAGTCTTTGCTTTGTATGTGCTTGTTGTGTTCTCTATGAAAGCATCTGTCACACTCACACACAGAGTCATATTCACTGTCGCGCAAGCATCATCTTGACTAATGAACGATAAATCGTGAGTGTTGTTCTTGTCACTTGCACCGTTGGTCAGTCATGTTGAACATGTGTGTCTAAATGGTTTGATTTGTTTCATCGTCAAGTCATGAGAGTGTGTGTTTTCATGATCACCTATGCATCTTTCGATCATTCACACACTTAGTCATTTTTGTTGAATTTATAACAACCAGACTCCCCTCTGACATCCATACCATCACCCCACCATCGACTTGATCAACTATCAACCAGAACATCACAGAAGCATCAAGCAAGTCTTTTCAAGCTGCGTTGCCCGCAAGCAATTCAATCCACTTTCATACTGACCACTCGAAAGTTACCCTGGGATTGACTCCCCTCAAAAATTGCATAGAGGCCACTGACCTTAATTGCTCAACTGATTGAGGAAATTGTGTAGATAGGGCAGACAGAAACCAAGTGCCCATCCTTGCATCCCTTAGAAAATTGTGCAGTTTTCCCAGTCATTCGTCCCAACAGTCGACCGACTGCTCATCCAAGAAATTGCTCAGTTTTCATGAAAAGGCCTTTGCCCAAAAATTGTGCAGAGATGATCAGCAGGTCGGCCTCCCAGCCTCAATGTAGTTTCCTCTGCCAACAACTCCTAATAGCGGGCTGATAGTTCCCTCCAGAAATTGTGCAGTTTCTGCTGCCATTGACCCAGCAACAACTACCAGTTCCCTCTTGGAATTGCGCAGTTTTAGCTACCAGTGACCCCAACAGCCAACTACCAGTTCGCTCTGGGAATTGCGTAGTTTTGGCTGCTATGTTCCCGAGTAGTTCCTCCCAAAAACTGTGTAATCTCTGCCTATTGACCCTCCTTGCAGCCCATCTTGTTCCTCTATAAAATTGTGCAAATTTGGGCCTTCCATCCCCTGTTGCCCACTCGTTCCAAAAACTGCATAGATCCTGCCTACCTTGCCTTCTTTTAGCTCGAAATGTCCCTCCCAAAATTTGCGCAATTTTGCCTTCCAGTCGAGCCAGGCCATGCAGATAGTCACTGTCGACTTGGATTACCCATCTTCATCACTCAGTGACTCTTGCGCAATTTTCATCATTAGTGCCCGGAGCCATCATCTCGCTTCATAACCTTACTGACTCTCTCGATCACATGCATCCGAAATGATCATGTGTCATGGTAGACTAGGAGGTTTTTGATTTGATGTTGTCTTCTCATGAGTGGCTGCGGGTATCGGTACACCAACAAACATGGAAGGACGATGAATGTGATGAACGAAGGGAGCACATGCAGAAGGAAAGGTTCACCAACAGACGAATGAATGATGCATGCGAAGAGATGTGCTCGCAAACGGATGATCATACAAAGATATTTTCACAAACATACGGACGAGAAAACATGCAAGATGTGCTCATGAACATATGAACGAATGAACATGCACCTTTCAAGAACAAATGTTCCTATCAAGCCTTCCAACATGCAAGAAAGGGGCAACATGCCTAAGCATCATCAAGCGAACCGAAGATCATCAAAGACTTCACGCACTTCGTCATGTGGAGGTGAAGCTGTGATACACCATGAAGACATCCATCACCCAACAACATTGAAGCTTGACATGCACTCCAGCGACAACACGAATGTACTAGCACTGTCATATTGAGTCATGTCATGAGTCATGTCGCCCACATCTCCACTGTCAATTAATGTAATCTAACGTGGAAATCCAAGAGACCCGCTTGTTTTACAAAGAGTCATGTAAAGTAAAAAATTCATGGAAGTCAAACAATCATGAGGGTAGTCGAACATCGACAAGGGTTAGTTTTCACCCTTGGCTATAAATAGCTCCTCATTTGTACATGCAAGGGAATTTTCACCGCAACTCCTCCTACATAGCCAAGAGATTATGTAATCTTTCCTTTGAGGAGTAAGTAGTGGCTCCAACACCTTTCACACACGGTTAGTGAGGTATGGTGTAACAATGTGTCTTGGAACTTTCACTTAATTCAGAAGCCTGCTACCAGGCCAACACATTTCCACACATGTATTGTAACTGTAGTAAGACTAATCTTTAAAACTTGTGATGCATGTTACTTTAACCTGTGTTCTACATTTGAACTATTTCACTTGTTGTAATGCATAATCTGTTAATGGAAATGTGTTGTATATGTTGTTAATGTTGTCTCGCCCATGTAGATTGCTCTCCCAGACATCAGACAAACCTTTCACATGGAACTTGTTGTAAACTACCATTGCACTCATGTGGACTAATACACTGAGTGTTATACGTGTTATCTTCCCTTGTGTGTTGTGATTGCCGAATCCGTGTGGACTACTCCACCGGAAGTTGTGCATCTCTTGTTGTGTTGTGTGTTCCTAGCAGTGTTGGGATTGCTCCCAATCAACTTGGAAATCACTCTCACCCTCTCCCTCGATAGTGAAAGAACCATTGACACAAGTGACACTTACACTTACTAGGCACGTGAACCTCACTTCTCAAAGGCAAAGCAAACCACTCTCCTATGCTGACAAGCAAGAGTTGAGGTAAATCCTTAAGATAATGGCAACTCGGCCATCGTATTGGATGGGACTCCCACACCAAATGGTGTGAGGTCTATTTGGGACTTCATACTGGGGTGATCCCCTAATGTTGGTTGATCCAGCTCCATCAACAAGACATAAAAACAAAGTTGTCTTTAAGTGCGACTTTTTGGAGTTTCTAGTGGATTTCTAGCTAGAATCGAGTGGAAAAATTTGTGATGAAATCTTTATTAATCTTGTAAGGATATTTATCGTTCAATTTATTAGAAGCATTGATTAATACTCATAAGTAAATACATTCTCATGGTGAGCACAATGTTCAATGTTCAATGTTCAACGTAATATATTTGATATACAAATGAAATGAATATTTTTTAAACTCAAAAAATAATATTTTTTTATTTATTTTGAGCAACATAAAAAATATCATTTTAAAATTTTAGTGGTGTTATACATAGAGATAAATAGGATTCTCATAAATAATTATTGATTAATTGAGATGGAGTTTTGAATGGTGTAGTTTAACTAATAAATGAAATATCTTTTTTCACGACATTTTTTATGGCATACATTTTTAAAAACATGAGTTTGAATTGTTTAATCTGTAGAATTTGAGTGACCCAAGTTTTCCACGTGTTGAATATGTTTATCATTCAAAAATGTATTTTAAACAACTAAAAATCACAATCTTTCTTGAAATTGTATAGTTGGATTCGGGTGAAAGCTGTTATTTCGTGTATAAGTTAGACTATGTCATTTCTTTCACTGGAATTTAGAATGATTTAAATACATGTGCATTAATGAGTTCAACTTAAATAGTTCATTTTTTTTTACTAAACCTTAATTTCAATTTTGAGTTCATAGACACATTTTATTTCTAGGTGAGAATGGTAGATTTGGTTAGTTTCAGGTCAAATCACTGTAACTAGGACGCTCTTCAAGTGCTTTAAATATATATGTAATTTTTCTATCTTAACAATTTTTAAAGCAATGTTGTATGATTTTTATTTTTTATTTTTTCTTTCCTTTTTAATATTTTAAAACAATGCTTTATGAATATTTGTACACTATCTATTGTTTGGATTGCAATGTTGGATGTTTTTAAGGGGTAGTATGGAGCATATTGTAGTGATTACGCTTATCTTCAACATTATTACTAGTCATGCTGAACTCTAAAACCCTAGGTAGAAGAAAGGTAGTTTTGACATAATAAATCATAAACCTTATTAGGAATATAAGAAAAGTATTAAAAAATCCTAAACCCATATAGAAGAAGATAATTTGTTAAAAATGTAGCAAGAAAGGCTCAATTTGACTTTAGTCTTAGTCAAATTTTGTAAATCGAATTTCAACATCAGTAGGACAATTTGGAGGTAGTTAACTAGTGTGACATGGATCTTGTGACTTAGTTAGCTTAGTAAATTTGAGTTCGAGACTTGGAGTTCAGTTATGCATGTGTTGATTGCTAAATATTAGCAATCTAGTTAAGTTATTTTCAGTTGTATTCATTTAACTAACCTCTAACTATTGATAGAGTCAGTTGAAGGTTAGTTGTGTAGTGGGACAACAATCTAACTCAAAGATCTGTTAGTTAACTGATTTTTTTTTATATTTTTTTTTGTGTAATCTTGGCAGTACTTCCTTTTTCTATTAATTATATATAGGCATGTAACAAAAAATATATCTGGTGGCCTCAACCTACCTAACAGAAACCAGGTCTGTTGGCCACCGATCAACATCATATGTCGTCCAAAATTTAAACAGTTTGAGAGTATCCATCCATGCTAAGTATGCTACTGTATCTATTATATGCTTAATCCTTTGACTTGTAAAGTAAATTCTATCTATCATTAAAACAAAAAATTACTTTCTGTTACTCTGCATCAGTCATTAGATGACTTAATAGGGTTCGGGTCCTTGGCACTCGACCCAGGCACTTCATTCTGTAACAAGGTTTGAATTTATTTTTCAGTTCAACCAAAATGGAGGTTATGATGATATTGTTGTACCTGCACTGCCTAAATCTCCTTTCGGATTTCCTTTAGGCTTGGTTCCTCTTGATGAGATTTCCCTGGTTCTTCTCTGTCCCTTGTGTTGCCATGGCCCTGACTAGCAGGTTTTTCATGACCCAGTATTGTTGGACTGTTATCTAAATAGTGTTTGTGGGCCTCTGGTGTGCCCCAAATCTATGAGTAGTGGCTCCTAGTCCTCTATTGGAAGCGCTTCAAACGTCGCCTTGGCATTTATCTATGCCTCCCATTTGATATTATGGCTTTCACCTGAGTTGGAGTTCCATGGTATGCATGCATTAAGTTTTGCATGCTCTCCTCTCTAGTTTTCCTTCCTATTTTTCGTTAGGTTTTTCTCATCGAAGCCACCAAAGCCTTCACTTTCTCTTCTGCCTGTTTTCCAACTCGACAATCCCCTTTTCTGCCTTGCCTCACTTCCGCCTTCACCATATTTTCCTTCTACAATTCTTTCGGCCCCCACCCCTCTCTCGTTCTTACCTTCTTCTAGTGTCAGAGCACCAGAGTCATAATGGAAAAAGCGTTAAATAAACATGTAAGGGTAACATAAGTGAAAACAGTATAGCTAGTCCATTTTTCATTCGTGGCCTTCATCCTTTCCTTGTAAATCATATTTACATAATAACAACTTTTATTTTGCAGTCAACGACACAGGTGCCCCCCAGTCCCTTCCCATATTTCCTTAATCATTACTACACGCAACAGTAGGAGAGTCTCTTCCCTCCACCACTCAATTCCCCCCTTGGGGTCAAAAAACTAGAGTTTAGGCTGAGGTCCATCTCCACCCGGGTTTGCTGACAAGCAAGGTTTTGGGTGACTAAAGCAAGAAGTGCAAGGGTTTGGCTCGGTTTCAATAGCTAATGCAAGTCCAATAGAGTCATGATGCCCCTGACTCCTCCCTCTTTCCTTTGAGGATTTTGACACACCCCTATAGTCCATCTTGAACCAGGATAACTGAGATAGAATTTGGTAGCCTACATAGTATTCCCCCCCTAGCCAGACTTACAAGCATCAACCCAATCATACCGCCATTTCCACTAGAGATTGCTTGCCATGATGGACTTACCAGTCGCACTGGGTTTCCAATCCCCCTCCTCCTTGTTGATGCCCTGCTACCTCTCAGGATTACCTGAGTGCCATACTGAGACCAGCTGGTCAAGCTTCCCACAATTACGATCCCCCGACATGTCATTTAACTGATTAATTAATCCAAAATAACTTATGCATTTATGGAATTTGAATTTCTGAGCTGGAGTGGAGGAAAAGGAAATTATGTAAAATTAATTGTATATTGGTTGAGTGTACAACTTTTTGCATGCAATCACGAGATCAAATCTTGGCAATTCCGAAAGCAAGTAGGAGTAAATTCCTATATTTTAGGAGCTAATTTCCTCAAGAATTGCGCAAGGAAATAAGAGGCTAGATGAACAAATAATTGGCTAAGTGTTGGCCAAAGTTTATCATTCAACAGATAGAACAATTATTCTTTTGTAGGTTGTGCTCAAAGCTGGAGTAAGCAATTGTAATAGTTTCTCTATTCAACTATTTAATGAAAAGAGGCTTGAGGGGTTTTTCCTTCTTGGGTTCCCCTAAAAATCATTGTGTAATTGTGGTTTTTCTTGTTGCATGTCTATGCATGTTGTTCTAAATTGTGATTTCCATTCTGCATATTAGTACAGTAGAATTGTGTCTCTTATTTTTTAGTTTGAAATCTTGAGCAATTTCAATTTGTATCAAATTTCTACATGGTATTAGAGCCCTAAAATCACATTAGAACCAGTATTTCGATCTTGTCTCTCACATATTTCTAAGTAGCAGTGTTAGTGCATCATTTGTTCTTCAGGATCGGGAGAATGTATTCAAATGGTCTGAGATCAGAGTATGCCCTGGAGGGTAGCTCGAACTTCATAACCTGGAAGGATGAAATGGAAGCAGTGCTTGATGATAATGGTGTGTTAGAATATGTTAAAACTGACATTGCAAAACCCCAGGATTCTGATGCACAACAATTAGCCCAATGGAAGAAGGATGTTGCAAAATCTAGGAGAATTCTTTTGGAAGGTGTGAGACACCATTTGGTCTCCAATATCCATGGAAAAGAGACACCATTTTCTATGTGGAAGAAATTTAACTAAGATATTTGATAATATAAATGACCATAGAAAATTGTCCTTGAAAGACTAACTTCGAAACATAAGGATGTAGAAGAATGATATTATTCCACAATATCTCTCTAGGTTTACACAAGTTCAAGATGAGCTTGGAAGGGTTGGGTGAATGTTGCAGAAAATGACCTTGTAACCTAGCTCTTCTAGGCCTTCCAAAATCATGGCATAGCTACCAGGACTCTGTGAGTGGAAGGGAAAAAATTACTAAATTGGGAAATGTTGTGGTATGATTTGGTTCAAGAAGAGTTCAAGATAAATACCAAATATGGAACTTCATCCAAAGAATAAAATGAAGAAATTTTTTCCTTGGTTGGGAAGGGGAAGAAGGGAAAATGAAAGAAGACCCAAAGAAAACTAGAATCCAACCAAATAATGGAAAGAAGAAAGACTTGAGAAAGATAAAATGTTTCCATTTCCACGAATACTGGCACTATGCAACAAAATGTTTGCACAAGAAGTCTAACAAGAAGCCTTTAGGAGGAGTATGAGGTGAAGAATTGGCTTCAACATTCGAATTAGAGTTCACCCTAATAGCATGTATGGCCAACACTATTATGGGGAGTGTGTGGTACCTTGATTTTGGTGCCTTGTTCCATATGACAGGGTGCAAGGAGTTTTTCAATGGCCTGGAGGAGAAATATCTCCATATTCATATTGAAATGGGGGACGATGAGAGGTACAATGATATAGGAATTGGTACTATCAGTTTTAAGAGGGAGAAGCCTCTCCTCTTTGCCTCAAAGATGTTATGTTTGTACTTGGGTTGAAGAAGAACCACATCTTTGTAGTAGTATTGGAGGATATAGGCTATGTTGCTGTTTTAAGAGATTTGATCGTCTACACCATGGTTCCTTAAATATCATGCCACATATTAATGCCGATCTCCCTAAAGGGCCCCTTGACCAACAATATGTCTACAAGGGATGTGCATTGGGGAAATCTATTAAATCCACTTTCCATGGATGAGACAATAGAGTAGAAAAAACATAAGCACTACGTTACTTCTATTGATGATTTCTCTAGAAAACATTGGATCTTGTTCATGCAGAAGAAGGATGAAGTTTTCTCAAAATTTGTTGAATTCAAGGCATCGGTTGAGAAGGAGACTAGAAACAAGGTGAAGGTTCTCATGAGAAAAAATGGAGGTGAATTTTTTTCACGTGCCTTCAAATATTTTTGTGTCAGAAAAGGTTTTCAAAGAGAGCTAATAGAACCCCATGAACCACAAGAGAATGGAGTAGTTGAGAGGAAGAATGAGAGCATAATGGGTGCAACAAGAGCCATGTTGCATGATTAGGGGCTATCATTACCTTTATGGGCGAAAGCTTCCAACACCACAATCTACTTTTAGAGCTAGAGTCCTCATAGAATACTTGGTATGATCACACCAGGGGAAGTTTTCTCTGGGAGAAAACTTGACGTGTCTCATTTCAGAATTTTGGGAGCTTCAGTTTATTTTCATGTCTCCAAGGATTTGAATAAGAAACTTGATCATACAATAGAGTTGGGATTTTTTTAAGGATACACTGAAACTCCACACAATTATTGAGTGTATTTTCCTTCACTGAGGATGACGGTTGTGAGGAGAGATGTCAATTTCGATAACTTAGGAGAAGGTTAAGAAATGCTCTCTAGAACAAGAGTTGAGTATCCCATAGGATTAAGAGCTTATAGCTCCAAAGAAGGAGCCTTAGGATGAGCTTCAGGAGGTTGTGGAGCAGCCACATGCAATGGAGCAAACAATAGGTAGAGTGGAGGCACCCACTCAACCAAAATATTCCATAGAGGTGAGAAAGAGAACCATAGAAGTTGATAGATTTTTGTAGGATGCTCGGGATAATGTGGGAGCTCCTATGTCATAGTGCATGAAGAGGAGGTAACCTAATAGGTACACTAGTTACATGGCTCTCATGGTAGATCTTTTTCAGATAGAGCCCACTTCTTTTGAGGAAGAAATTTCTCAACCTGTTTGGGTTGATGCCATGGTGGAAGAATGTGAATCCATCATGAAGAATAGTATATGGGAGGTGGTGCCAAGAACAAAATGGAAATCAGTGGTTAGTTCCAGATGGATCTACAAAGTCAAGCATGCAGCTCATGGGAGCATCGATAAGTACCAACCACTACGAGGAAGCTTTTGCACCATTTGCAAGATATTCCTCAATTAGATCCATTCTAGCATTGAATGCGTAGATGGGGTGGAAAATCCACCAGATGGATGTGAAGACCACCTTTCTCAATGGTGTTATTGAGGAGAAAATTTACATAGAGAAACCAAAAGGATTTGAGACATATGATTGAGAGAAACTCAAGAGAGAATTGTATGGTCTGAAACAGGTTCCCCATGCATGGTTCACTCAGATCGACAATTATCTCAGTGGATTGGGCTTCACCAAATGTGAAGCATATGTGAACCTCTATCACATTGTGGTAGATGGTAATTTACTTATTCTTGTTTTGTGTGTTGATTATTTAATAGTGGCAGGCGATCCACTCTTGCAAAGAGGATATTGCACAGTAATTTGAGATGAAATACATGGGCTTAATGCATTACTTCCTTGGGATGGAAGTATGGCAAGGTGATGGTGAATTGTTTGTGTCTCAGGGGAAGTATGCCTCTAAAATACTTCAGATATTTCACATGGATAATTGTAAGCCTATGGACAGACCTCTAGCTACAAATTAGAGGAAGGAGAATGTCACTTCAGGTGAAGAGGTTGATGCTACCATTTGCAGGCATCTTGTGGGGTCTTTGATGTATGCCTTTATTATCCAATTTTAAGGTCACAGCCAAGTCATGCACCAAATTGGTGTATGAGACCCCCTTGTTTATGGGACAAGGGACCCACCTTGGCACAATGATTTGACCGCTAATTCTACAAAGGCATACATCCTCTACCCCCCTCTGGTTTTGAACCTATGACCTCTTAGGAGGAAACACATGCCCTTAAACAATAGGCCCATTCAAGTTGTATAAGCCAGCTTAGTCAAGCTATGGTGAGGCCTACTAAGCTATATTGGAAGGTGGTAAAGAATGTGTTACAGTACCGCAGAGGGTATGTATTATGGTACAAGAGGATAGAGGGAGTGAAGCTTCAAGGCTTCACTGATGCATATTGGGAAAGGAGTCCATCAGAAATGAAAAGTACTTCAGGTGTTATATTCAGGGTTGGTTCCGTAGCTATTTCTTGGTATAACATAAAGCATAGGTCTATGGCATTCATCTCAGCAAAGGCTGAATAGATGGTTGCAATTCAAGCAACATGTGATGCCATATTGACGAGACAAATACTTGTCGATGTTTTTAGTCAGGAGATGTATCCGATAGTGATATATTTTGATAATCAGAGTTGCATTAAGCTCTCTGGGAATCTAGTATTTCATGACAGTTCCAAGCACATTGATATATGGTATCATAATTTGTGGGACTGTGTGCAAAGGAGAATTATGTTGCTACTGTACATTCCAACTAAGGAGTATTATGTTGACATCTTGATAAAGGCATTATTAAGAGGTAAATTCGAATTCCACAGGTGCAAGACAAGGGCAGTGAAAAATCCCTTTCTTGCTAAGAGGTAGTGTTAAAAATGTAGCAAGAAAGGCTCAATTTTACTTTAGCCTTAGTCAAATTGAGTAAATCGTATTTCCACATCAGCAAGACAACTTGAAGGCAGTTAACTAGTGTGACATGTCTCTTGTCACTCAGTTAGCTCAGTAAATTTGAGTTAGGGGCTTGAATTTCAATTATGCATTTGTTGATTGCTAAATTTTAGAAATCTAGTTCAATTATTTTCGGTTGTATTCAGTTAACTGACCTCTAACCATTGATAGATTCAGTTGAATGTTAATTTTTGTGTTAAGATGTGAAAGGAACCATTACGTCAGAGTAGAGAAATGGTTTTGTCTTGAGAATATTAGTGAGGGGTCGAGAAATACAACCATAATTGTTGACAAATTTATGATACTAGCCCGTGAGACCCAAGAATACCCTCAAACTCTTCAAGGTTTTTGGTTGGGGCTAATATTACATTGCCTAAATGTTTTTCGGATCAACCCTCACTCCTTCACGGTCCATAATGTGACCCAAATACTCTACTTCCTCCATGCCAAAGGAAGACTTAGATAATTTGATAAATAATTTGTGATTTTGGAGCAATTGTAACTCTTGGTCAACATGCTAAAGTTATGTGTCTCGTGTTATGTTGTAGATGTGAATGTCATAAAAAAAAGACCAGCATGTATTTTCTAATATATGGTTTCCGAAGGTGGTTCATGAGGCTCTGAAAAGTGGATGGGGCATTATAAAGACTAAATGGCATGACGAGTAATTCATAAATGCCTTCATGAGTTCAAAAGTTTGTCTTGTGAATGTCAACTTCCTCCATCCATATTTGGTGATGGCCCAAGCAGAGGTCCAACTTAGTAAGAAATTTGGCACCATGCAGTTCATCAAGAAAATCATCAACTGTTAGAATAGGAAATGTGTCCTTGATAGTGTGCTTTTTAAGGGCCCTAAAGTTGGGACATATGTGCCATTCACCATCTTTCTTCAAAACCATGACCACTGGAGATGAATAAGTGTTGGTGTTGGGATGAATAAAACCATCGTTGAGGAGTTCCTTGATAATTTTTTCAATTTCATTTCTTTGTGCAAAAGGATATCGATAGGGGCGTACATTTGGTGGTTAGCTACTCCAGAGAAAAGGGATGTTATGATCGTGTTCATACCTAGAGGATGGGAGCTCCTTATGTTTTTCAAAGACCCACTAGTGGCAATGTAATACTTGTTGCATATTAGGATGAATGTTAGGAGGATTGGATTCAATGGCATGGATGGCATTAAATTTTGCTACTATCCCATCATGACCCTTTTTTAAAAGCTTCTACATTTAATGCGAGTTGATGATAGTAAGAGAACCTTCCTAGAGTCCCTGCAGTGTATGAGTGTGGTCATTCTTCTTAAAACTCATATATAACTCTTAGAAGTGCATTATGATAGGTCCCAATGAGCGGAGCCATTTAACACCGAGGACAATGGCACAACCACCCATTTCAATGGAAAACATGTGGGTTTTGAGGTGATAATCCCCCATTTGAAGCTTAATATTTTCACAACGTCCTTCACATTTCATGGTCCCCCCATCAATGATAAGGTCTTGGAAATTAGATACCGCCCTGACAAAACAATGGACGGATTCTTCTACTCTCTTATGGACAAAGTTATGTGTGTTGCCACTATCAATCAACACCACTACTAGCTGATATTTTAGAAAACCTTAGATTTTGAGAGTTTGTGGAGAAGAAATGTCGGCTAGGGCATGGAGTGAGATAACCAACTCATTTGACGTAGTTTTAGTATCATTTTATGGGGTTATTAAGGGTAAACCCTCTTCCTCCTTAGGTAATTAAGTCGATGAAGCTTTATCAGTGGATCTGTTTTCAGTAGAATAGATTTGAAAGAATTTTGGTTCCTTGCATTTATGTCTTGGGTATTATTTGTATGAAAGTAGTATCAGAGTCCTTGTTTCCTTATGTTGATGGTGTTGGACCCACCAACATGTCAGGGGATCTCCCTAGTAAGAAGTCCCAACTAGACCTCAGACCGTTTTGAGTAGGAGTCCCAGCAGTGGGTAGTATGGTATCACCTTGACTATGGTTGCGCGAGGAGGTAAGTAATATGTCCTCATTGGAAGCAAGGGTGTGACCTTGCATCAAGTCAAAGAAGGTGCATGAAAGGCTCTAACATGTGGAATGGGGGATGAGTGTGCCCCTTAGAAACCTGTAATAGCACGCGGCTTGAAAGGGAACACACAAGCAGAATGACATCACGAGATGGAAAGTATGATAGCTGATGATCGAAAGTGATGTATTATGCCAACAACATGCTTCGATAAGATTCATACAAACACATACGGAATATTCCATACATACATGCATAAATTACGACTACATACATCATTAGAGTGACCAAGATAGCCAAACTACAATAACAATATATGCATGAAATGTGTTGGCTATATTCTATTAAAAGAGTGAAAAATCCAATCATACATACAACCATGACAGCCACTAGCCACGATAGCAGAACATTATAGTCATTGTCGCTTGCACCTCCAAAGAGATGTACTAGCTCTGCACTGTGGAGAAGCCAAGGCTCATTACGATACACTCCAAGATTTCTCTAAGCTATACTTATAGGAAGCTTGGCTCCCAAAAGCCAGTACAATGAGTTATGAGGTTCTATAAATAGCAAAGGGTGGGGTGACCCTTGACATTCCCCTTTGTAACTATTCACCTACCCTCATGACTCTTTAAATTACACATGACTGTTACATTCTAGTATTGATACTTGGTCTTTCACTTTTACAACATGTTTACATTACAATCTACACTTGTACCCATGTGAGAAAAAAATGGGCTTGAGTAATCCATGCAAGACATCACTAGGACTTAGATAGTTGTGGGAAGACTAAATCTTCAACATCCTCTCGATGATTGATGTTGGCAAACTGATGCCAAGCTTGGTAGTCTATTATGGTGTCTGCGTACTCTGTGGTGACATCCTTCTAAAAGTGAACTCTTACCTCCGTTGTATATGGGTACACTGATTTGGAACCTCTGTCAAACTCATTTGATAGCATGTGCATCATGGTCTTGAGTGCAGCCAAACTAGCAACATGCTAATGCATAGTGTCTGCATCCAAGTCTGAGTTGGTGGCTATACACATCAACTAATCAAAATACATGTCTAGTTCCAGTCGAACTTGGTTCTTGGGCTTTGCCTCGGTGAGTGTGCAATGGAATGGGTCATATGCATGCGCACAATGACATCCATGCTCCTGGACACTTGTGTATGTTAAGCTTGTAAGCTGGTGATGAGATGGGGGGATTCCTCATAGTTCTGGATTTGACTCTGGATCCATGCCTTCAACTCCACTGCCTTTGGCTTCATCATCTTTGGCAAGTGCAATGGGGCTCCCTTGTACCTCATTGTCCATATCTTCATGTGATCGACAACAGTGTGTATGTCTGACAAGATATGTGCTATCCTAGCATAGCATTGTTGCCAACCATTAAGATGGATAACTGACTTATGCATGATGATGAACCTGAAGTACAACATCCACATGATTATCTCGAGAGACAATACTTCATCAAGTATCGCTTTCCTCAACTTTACTCTGGTGGATGCTGCAACTTTCTCTTATCCCTTCTTGGCTGCTTGTAGCTCCTTAGCCATGCACTCATTCTCAGCTATTAAGAATCTAACACTTGATATGGTGGCTTCGACATAGGCCTTTGTAGCATTGTCCAATTTAGTTGGATGTTTTCTCACATCGAACATGATCACTCGTTCTTCAAACTGTGTAGGAGATACATGGACATCCAAAGTTGGCACTCTGTGTGACTACACAACTCTGTGTTGTGATTCATCAAAGGATATGTTGTGCACATCCGCTTCTGGATTGTCCTCAAGGATTTCAGTGTCTCCTTGATCGCTTGGGACTTGCTCTGCTTCTGGATCTGGTGAACTCGATCGAGTGACCTCTTGGTTCTGAGGCATGACATCAATATCTTTATCTAAGTATGGTGGAACCACATTTGTGTCAGTGTAGGGTGATTTAATGGTATGCTAAATCCCTTGTCATTTTAGTTTTCCAACTCGAGGGTTTTGTAAACTTAGAAGAAAACCAAAATATATGGGACCTCAGATGAAATGGTTGTAGAATGTTTGTTTAGGATGTAAAGAGAGAATGGAAATGCATATTACAAATATAACATAAGAAAACTACAAAAGAGATCTCATGCAAGAAAACTAAATTAAATTCTAAAGCTAGAATGAATGAATTAACGCCATGGCCTTTCTAAACTATTCAAAATCAAACTAATCTATGAACAACTATAAGAAGCAAACTATGATAATCTAGAAAGCAGTAAATTAATCCAGAAAACCGTAAATAGCAACTAGTGATTTAGTTGTCAAGCAAGCAAACTAAGATATCTAGTAAGCAAGCCGTTTAATGACAATCAAATCAAATGTAAGAAAGTAAATCAAACTTGCAGAACACAAATCACACTTATAGAAAGTAAAGCACACTTGCATGAAAGAAAATAACAAAAATCAAACTATGTTACAGTTGTATGCAGTTTGTGGTCGATGAGGATCCTTCCATTCCTCAATGAGCACACAAGAACAACTATCACATCTTAAGAATCAAACGACACTCATAACTCATGATTTGGAGAAAATGATATTATTCACACTGAATGAACAATCATAAATCTGATGCTAATGAATAAATGACAACTATTAGTTTCCTCTGAAGCATGCTCCTCCTATTTATACATGAATTAGGGATATCTACTCAATAAATGTAGATCCCTTAAATATCTTCTAGATCCATACTTGTCTCAACTTATCCCTAAATTCTAGATACAAATCCTATGAAACATCAATATCTTCAAGATCCTTCTCCTTGGAATATGGTCCACCTCTTGAGTTAAAATTCGAACTTGATCTTGGGAGGCCACATAAGGGTGCCTTGGAAGCTTCCAAATGATCTACACATGTCACAAAACTCATAACACATATATATATAAATGAAACCATGTTAATTTCCTAGCTTTTAATCATGAATTCACTTTAAATACATAAAATAAATAACTTAGGAAAACAAGGATCCTAACCCATATAATCATAAAGATGGTTACTTGATGTAGGGTTTGAGGCTAGATAGTTATGAAATAAGGGCTAAATGGTTTTTGAAATGATGGAAATATGGATGAATATGGAAGACAATTTTGAGACTCAATAGTCCATCTTCTCTAACATTTGTTCAATCTCATGAGCGAAGTCCTACTCCTGCGACTTCTCACCCTGTCTGCTATGTGCCAGTTGTTTAGATGAATCAATAACCTGTATGGGCACATTTTCATTAATGTGTGCATGCTATGTCTCCTGATGTTCATGTTCCTGTTGTGCTTCCTTCTCTCTTATGTGTAGCTCTTATTCTTCCTTGAGTTACTGCTTCAACTCCTGCAACTCTTTTTCTACTTCCTCCAGCTTCCGCTTCTCCCTCCGTCTTTGTGTGATCCTTCTATCGCATTGTCGCCTCTTTGCCCCAATCTCCAAAGTTGCTCTTAACACAAGTGGATCTGCTTTGAACTTGCATCTTTTCTCCACCTATGTGTTGTCATCGACCTTCCTCTTGCCTTTTTCAAGTGCAGGTCTACTGCCCTCTGCTTATGTTCATGATGCTTCTCTCTGAGATGTTGTTGCCTTCTACATTGCTAACCATTCTACATCCATTATAATTGGTTCATTAAGCCTTGAGAAGTTATAGAAGTATCTCCATGGGTCTTCCTCAAAAGGATGACACACCTCGTGGATCCAAGGATGATACACTCTCGCACAATGTTCCTTCACTAAGAAATGTGGGTCATATGGATTGAAACTTCTGGTGCAAAAGGTGAACCTCTTGAATTCCTTCGTCTCAAGATAAACATGCTTAAGATTCTGTAAATCATACAACTTGATCCACAAAGGAAGAGTGGGCCAAGGTGCCTTCTTCTTCATGTGCAGTCTCGGTGACAACCCTGTCGAGATGTGATACACAACTTCTTGCATGACCAACTTATCCATGGAAAACTTAGGAAAAACATGCGGAGCCTTCTTCGCATTGTACATCCAGATGAAGGTGCCAAGGGGTGAGGCATACCAATCTTCTATGTCAATCAATTCCTCCATTGATGCCTACAACATGCAAGGTGGAAGTTGCACTCAAAGAACAACTTGTAATGGGTGTGCACAGAGGTCTTTGAAGGTGTCCATGCCCAACACAAGCCCAGGAAGTGCTGATGGGCACAGATTGCATCAAGTATGTAAGAAGACATGAAAAGATTTGCTTGCTGACCCTTGGGCGGATGTTGGACTTCTGTTACTTGTTCCTTCAACTGAAGAGCCAACATGTCAAACAAATTGAAAGGTCTTCCTTTATTCACCAATTGATCCAACACAATCACCCAACTTTGTGGGAATGTTTATGTATTCTCTTGGCCGTATAAGCAGCATGCGAAGATGACCAAGAGTTGATATGCCTTCCGTAGTATCCTTGTCTTGTACATTGGGTTGGGTGTCATCCTGAACTTAGATGGCTCTCTCACCCAGCTCTTCAAGATGTCTCTTGAGTTTTCACTACTATTGGGTTTGGTGAAGGGTGTATCCATCGTGATCATCGATTGCGGCAAGTGATACATCACCTGCAAGTCCTTTGCTGTGAAGGTAGAAATTTTTGTTCCACTGACATTGCTCAATGCCATTGTCTCTGGATCAGTATGTGAGACAATCTAGTGGATCATGTTCGCGCATGGAAAGGCGGGATACATGCATGCAATTTGGTACAAGCCAAACTTGTGTATGTTGACATAAACTCTACAATCCTCCAGATTCTCCTCAAATGTGCCTGAAAATATGTCGTTGATGTCCTTCCATTTCATCTTGATTTCCTTGTCTATGAATAACTTTGTGTCTTCATAGAAGGGAAAGCTCATAGACACTTGCACGACCGCATCTCCAGTTGCACTCTCAATGGTGTCCTTGAATCCTGCTCTCTTGGAAGCCATTGTACTAGTACTGCTGAGAGATGGGTGAACACCTGTGATACGTGGAAATAGAGAAACACTCATGGTAAGAGATCTGTTAGTTGAAAACCAAAAGCAACTTGAGGATTGACATGCAACACACCTAGGTGAGTGAGTAGAAGGTTTGCACAATTTTCACTAGAAGGTTGGGAGACTGAGTGCCAGAACTGCGCAGAACATAGTCTGTACTATCAATGGGATGACTGACTCCTGAAACTATGCAGAGCACAGTTCAACTTGGCCTGCTGAGGACTGAAACTGTGCAATGTGCGATTTTAGTCGGCTTGACTACAACCAGATAAAATGCATTTGTGCAATTACAGGGGCCAGAGGGGCACTACCTCTTAGAATTGCATGGAGCAAACCTAGGAGGTTAATGTTAGGCAAGCTGTGTGAAATTCCTTGGAGGAAGGCAAAGCCTTAACTCTCAAAGATGTGCAGTGCAAGCTGGGCAAAGTAAGGTTCGGGCCAAGGTAGCCTAGACCCACCGACGAGCAACTAAAAACATGCAAAAACTAAAAGTATGTGTGAAGTTGAGCGTAGACACGGGTGAATGAACATGCATGCAAACAGTGAGTACAGGATTCAGTAAACAGAAAAATAAGTAAGTGTGTGAAGTGAGTCACCACAACGGAGACCATTAGCGCAGAAACAGTGTCATGCATGCAACAACAGTGATATGCAATGAAAAACTTGAAACAAGGTTTCTATAGGCTAGCA
>APFE030632751.1:0-10993 GCA_000404065.3 Pinus taeda | reverse complement strand
AGAATATCCTGACTCTCTTGGATCCAAATCTTGGCTCTCGAAGCCTTGCTAGCACCAAACATCACGTCAGCAAAAGATAAAGGATGATATCCATACAAAGCATAGAATGGTGACATATCGATGGACATGTGATGTGTAGTGTTGTAGCAGTACTCCCCCAGATGCAGCCACTTCAGCCATGCTCTCTGCTGCCCACTGACATAGTTACGCAAGTAGCCCTCCAGCCACTTGTTAACTATCTCTATCTGCCCGTCTGTATGTGGGTGATAACTAGTACTCGGTGTCAACTCTGTCCCCACTAGCCAGAAAAGCTCCTCTCAAAACCCGCCCATGAAACGGTTGTCCCTGTCACTAGTGATGGTCTTAGGAAGACCATGTAGCCTGAAGACCTCTCTGAAGAACAACTCAACCACCTGCGTTGTTGTGTAGTGTGCGGATATGGCGAAAAAATGTGCATATTTTGTTAGTCGATCAACGACGACAAAGATGCAATCCTTGCCCTGTACCATGGGCAACCCTGTGATGAATTCCATCAAAATACACTCCCATTTCCCCTCCAGAATGGGAAGAAGCTGCAATAATCCTGCGGGATGCCTCATCTCCCCCTTGTTCCTCTGGCAAACATCGCACTCCCGGACATGCTAGAGTGCATCCTCCTTGAGGCCCTTCCATGAGAACCTTTCTCTAATGACCCTATAGGTTTTAGTAAACCCCTAATGGCTGGCCAATGGTGAATCATGTGATGCCTGAAGTATCTTTTTCTTGAGCTGAGATCCCTCAGTCAAGAAAATCTGGTCCCTGTAGTAGATGATCTCATTGACCACCCTGTACCTATCGTCCGCCACCTGCCCATCCAAAACCTCACATGCAAATCTGTCCTTGGAATACTCTACTATGAGTCGAGCCCTCCAGTTTGCATCCAAGCTCATAAGAGACAACGTGGCTGGTCTACGTGAAAGAGCATCCGCTACCACGTTGTTCTTACCCTTGACATACTCAATGTCAAAGTCATACGCTTGCATCTTACTGATCCATTTTTGCTGCCTCTCCTGTAGTTGTTTCTGCTCCAAAAAGAACTTAAGGTTGTTGTGATCAGTCCTCACCCTAAACCTGTTACCCACTAAATACTGTCGGAACTTGGCCAATGCATGCATGATGGCCAGCATCTCGTTGTCGTATATAGAATACAACCTCTAGTATGGAAGGAGCTTCCGGCTCTAAAAGGCTATAGGGTGACCTCCCTGCATCAACACTGTGTCGATCCCCTCTCCCGACGCATCACACTCCAAAACAAATGGCTGCGAAAAATCCGGCAATGCAAGCACTGGGCAGCTGCTCATAACCTCCTTGAGCCTGTCAAAGGCTCATCGCGCTGTATCCGACCAACTAAATGCCCCCTTCCTCATCAGATCTGTCAAGGGTGCAGCAAGTTGTGAGAAACTCTTGAACTTCTGGTAGTAAGTAAAAATGGCAATGAACCCTCGAAGTTCTGTCACGTTCCTCGGCTCCAGCCAATCTCTGATGGCCCTGATCTTCTCCTTGTGGACCCTCCCTCCGTCCACCCCTATGATGTGTCCCAAGTATAACATCTCCATCAACCCAAACTCACACTTGGAGAGCTTGGCATAGAACTATTGTTCCTCCAAGATGCGCAATACTGTCTCAATGTACCGGACATGCTCCTCCCAAGTCCTGCTGTAAATGAGGATATCATCAAAGAACACCAACACAAACTTCCTTAAGTGACTGCGGAAGATGTGATTCATGCAAGACTGGAATGTGGCTGGGGCGTTGGTTAGCCCGAAGGGCATCACCAAAAACTCAAAGTGCCCATAGTGACACCTGAATGGGGTCTTGGGAATGTCTTGTTCCCTCACGCGAATCTGATGGTACCCAGATCTCAAATCAATCTTTGAGAAGAACCGTGCTCCTCTCAACTAATCCATCAACTCATCGATCCTGGGTATGGGGTACCTATTCTTCAGTGTCTTCTTGTTTAGGGCCATGTAGTCAATGCACATCCTCAATGTGTCGTCCTTCTTCTTCACCAATACCACGGAAGAAGCAAAAGGACTCGTGCTCGGCCGAATGTGCCGAAGAGCCAGTAACTCCTGAATGGCCCGCTCAATCTCATCCCAATAGGCCTTGGGATGCCTATAGGGGGTAGTAATCACTGCCTGTATGCCCTGCTCAAGCTCAATGGTGTGCTCAAACCCCCGGTCCGGTGGCTGTCCCAGTGGAATCTCCCCAAATACTGTGGCATACCAGTCAAGGACGGACTGTATCTCTGGGTGCACCGTCTGCCCTGTAGTCCCTGCCTCTGATGCACGCAGCTCCACTGCCCACTCTACATCTCCCTTCTAGAAGACTGCCTCCATCCGATGAGCCGAAACAATTTGAGGCGGGTATGTGTGTTGTCCCCGTATGTTCTCATGCCTCCCTATCTTCTCATCATCCCACTCCATCTCTAGGGCCTTCCAATCTGTCGTGACCTTCCCAAGAGTGATAAGCCACTGAACACTCAGTACTATGTTGGTGTCCGAAATATTGACCACGAAAAAGTGGTCAATCAATCTGTAGGTGCCCATCGTCACTGATAACTCTGGGACATAACAAGCACACATCATGGTCTGATCTCCTGGGACCAAAACTGAGAATCCATCGAAGCTCTCTGTTTGTATACCTCTCCTCTCAACCATCTGTGCATCGATGAAGTTGTGGGTTGCCCCACTGTCAACCAAAACTGATACTCGCTGGCCACGTACTGTCCCCCGCACGCACAGCGTCAAATACTTGGGAACTCCTTGCAATGTTGCAAGGGCTCCTCCGTTAGGTGCAAAGGCTACACCACTTGCTGCTGCTGGTGGAGGCGGCAAGGGACCCTGCACGGCATGACTATCTCTTGCCTCCACATCATCCTCCTTATCCTCTTCCCCGCTGCTCTTGGAGAAGACCTCTATAAAATGCGCTTTGCCAGCAGCACATCTATGTCCTAGTGCCCACGGCTCCTGACAGGTAAAGCACAACCGCTTCTTCTTCAACTCCCTCCTAGTGTCATCATCAATCTGAGCTCGTCCTGGATTCCCCTTCGGAGGCGGAATCCTCACATCCTTCCCCTTAGGCTGGAAAGCCTATCTCTGGGGGTAAGGTGTCTGGGTCATGGGTAAGGCATCCCGTAAGTCCCGGGTGCTGCTAATAGCATCCTGGAGTGTGGCTGGTCTAGTGGATCTGGCTAGACCCCGAAGTGGCTCTGCTAACCCCTCAACAAACATATAAATCCTCTGTGCCGTGGATAGATCTAGCACCAACACTGAAACCCTCAAGAAGTCTGCAATGTAGGTCTCTGGGCTCCCGGTCTGTTTGAGCCTCGTCAGCTCAACAAAGTGTTGTTTCGGATCCCTCCAGTCAAACCTCTCCATCAATCTCCTAGTGAACTCGGCGTACGTCGTCACTGTGGAATGTCCGAGTGTAACCATTCCATGGAACCACCAATCCTGGGCCTCACCATCCAAATGTAATGTCGCCACTTTGATGGCCTCTGCCTCCGACATCTGGTTAAGCTGGAAATAGATGTCCAGTGTCTCCACCCAAGACCTTGCTGAACTGTTTGATGAACCATCAAACGTAGGCAAGTGGAATCTACTAGCTGTGCGGTGGGTGTCTCCATCGTGATAATGTCGATGTCCTCTGTGATGGTCACGGAGTCTACTATCCCGCTAGAGATGAACAGAGTCTCTGAATGAGAGAGCATCCCTGAACTCCTGCCCCTAGGCCTAGTACTCTGCAAAATAATCGCCCATATGACCGGGCTCTACCTCCTGCTGGGCTCCAGCCCCCGTGTCTGCTCCTAGAAAAGTGGGAATGGTAGAGTGTGTAGGGGCATGTGAGGCCATCTGCTGAGTAGTATCACGCTGGGTGGCACCCTACTCTAGAAAATGGTGGGATGTACTCGATCCCTCACCAACTTGGAAAACCCAGGGGTTCTCACACTGTCTAGCCTCCACTGTGGTGAATCTCTGCCCCATCACCTCGATCTGCCTCGACAGATCCTGCACTGATTTGAGGAGCATGTCTGCAAATCTCTTCCCGTTGTCATCTGCCATCAGATCCTCCTACTCTGCGTCCACCACAGGCTCCTTTTGTTCTGCGTCCACCACAGGTTCTTCCTGTTTTGCGTCCACCACCTGAACATAGTCTCCCTCTCCGTAGGTGTTCTCCAACCTACGCTCAATATCTCTGTATTTCCTACCTCTGTAACAGATGTAGGGTTTCTCCCTCGGTGTCATAGACTGCTAGCTCCACAGGCTAAGCCAGGTCTATGCTCTGATATGACTGTAATATCTTGTTTCAGGGATATTCCCCAATCCCCAGTAAACTCCAACCAAATAACACACAAGTGATGTAGTAATCGGGAAGCTCAAAGTGATGTAAATAACAGTAATGCAACAAACAATAATATAAACACGGAATAAAAGCAGATACTCAAGAAATGCGGAGAGAAATGCTAAGCCATTTTATTATACTAAGTAATGGAATGAGTACAGGAGGTGATTAGAAAGATAGCACCTCCACTTGCTCAAGGCAAGTGAAGAAATACACTCAGAATATCAAAGAAATGGCTTCTCTCTGAACTACGTCCAAGTTGCCGGAGAACTGCTATGTTGCTGCTACCGCTGGAACCAAATGACGATTTGGGGTTGTTCCCCTCCTCAGAAAACGTTGAAACTCTGAAATCAGTCTCTACTCAATAAACCCAGAAAGCCCAGAAAGCTTTTCCAAAATCGCTGACCCCCGAAATTCACACCCTTGAGGATCCACGCAATCCCTCAAGGCTCTATAATGCCACTGAATAGAACCCTCCAAAATTTTGCCCGAAACTCTGCCAAAATCCTCCAATATGCAAGGGTTGATCCCCTGCTCAATCTCCTAACTCAAATCCTCCACAAAAACCCAATCCAGAACTGCTACCTAGAAAGACTGCGTCATCCTCTCTCAAGATTGCGCAGTCACCAAAATGCTCAGCTCCTCCTCAATTCCAAAAATCGATCCTCCTGCAAAAGACCACTGAAAGCTACCTTGCTCGAGTAGGCATTCGAAGTCCCCCGAGGCTAAGGCTGAGATCTCCGAACGGAGACATTCAATGCACTAAACAATGCTGCAGACAGGCTAAACAGCCAGCGTGCTGTAAGTCGAAGTGACTAGCTCAAATGCACATAATCGAATGCCAAAATGAGGAGGCTCCTCTCTCCTTTATAGCGTTGGCCTATCTCAACCCTAAGGCCCAGCTCCTCCAACGTAGCCTCCCTCTTGCCACGTGCTCCTATCCATCTGCACAGTCCCTCCAAGTGTCTACGTGGGCCCCTCCTCTACGTGGTCCTTTGGCCCCCTTGGCTCCCCCTTTAAGTCACAACATTGTGCTACTAGGAAGTGACTCTATTTAAAAAGTGAGTTATGTCCCCCCTTTTCTCACCTTTTTATTTATTAATAACTATAGAAGGCAAAATTGAGCAAAATCGAATATTCCAATTAGCCATGGCTAATTAGGAATATTACACCACTTTATCCAGGATATGGTACAACGAGGAGCAATAAGGCTCCATCATATTGGCACTAATGAGCAGGTTGTTGATATTCTAACGAAGCCCCTGGGGAAGGTCAAGTTCTTGGCCTTCTGAAAACGGCTTGGAGTCATGGAGAGACCCTCTTATGAGGGTCATGTATGATATGGACATTGAACTCTGGGAGCTCCCGAGGGCTTGGGGTACATCTTGGAGCGATGAGCAACCATAGGGTGAGTGGTTCAGCCTTCCCCTAGTGGTTTGTTGTGTACAGGGTGAGTAGTTCAACCTTCCCCCGGTGGTTTGCGGTGTACAAGGTGAGTGATTCAGCGTTCCCCTATGATACCCTTGGCGACATGTAGGCAGGATGAGTGGTTCAACCTTCCCATGTGATACCCTGGCGACATGTAGGCAGGATGAGTGGTTCATCCTTCTCCTGCTGAGACATCCTACCAATGCAGTCTGGGACTCATGAGAAGTACCTCTCATCTGGCCAATGGGTAGGGAAATGAGAATAAGGACCATAGTACTACCAATGGACGCATCGTGTACTACCGTACTCCCTATGCTAGGATGACCGATATTGATCTAGGATCAATGGGAACTGACTTTGGGTCAGTAAGAGTGGTATGAGACACTCTCTTTTGATTGGGACTGACTTCGGGTCAGTAGAGAATGGTATGATACATTCTCAATCACTTCTTCTTCTTCATAGTTCAGCAGAGCAAAGCAGGGCAGTGCAGAGCAGTGCATTGATGGCAGAGATAGTACAGATGGGCACATGGATTAGCAGATGGAGTTCTCCCTAGTTGAGAGGAAGTGTTAAAATTGGCAACTAGGGCCAAACTCCACATGGGTCATCTTATTTATGATAGATGATATTTTTCTAGGATTCCTCTCTCCGAGAGGTGTAGGATTGATCTAGAGATCATCCGATTCTGACATGCACAAATGAAGTTATGAATTTATTTTGATTATGGACAAATTGTCAAGGTCGGCCAGCGAACTTATGTAGTGTCAGAAGCCCAATAGTCATGTCTATTCATCCTCAACATGGCATATAAATAAAAGGTGACTTAGACTCATTTGGACACACTCACACTTCACACATCCCCCTCTCCTCATTGATTGGGTATGCATTTCTGGGCAGCATCTCTCTCCACACGTGCAAAGGAAAGAAGGACAATTTTCTATTTTTGGGCATTGACTGCAATGACCGAATTTCAAGGACAGTTTGATCGAGTGTTGACCAGAAATGTTGACTTGCTTGACTGCATTTTTGTGTAAGGTATTTCTGTTTGGGCAGGCCCCATTTCTGGGCACAAACATCAAGGCAATCCGTTGACTTTGACCAGCATTGACTGTGGCTAGGGCTGACCACAGGTTAACTGTTTGACCAGATTTTGACTGGGCTAATTTCAGAGTGTTTTAAGGGTTGATTCATCTTGCTGTTTGGAGGCTGAAGTTGACTGAAGTTGACCAATTTGTTGAGGGTCAGATCTGCCCTGTTGACCAATGTTGACGTTTTTGGTTAAGACTTTTTTGCTGCTGTTATAAATTATCAGATTTGTAAATTGTACTATCTCTATCTCTGCTAAACTATTGAAGACTAAAGAAGAATTGATCAAAGGTTTCCCCACATCAAGGTTTGTCCCTGGCTGGTGCCACATCTTGTGTTCTCGTCTTGGCTTGTCTTCTACTGTTTATGTTTATGTTCTATCTGCATTTTAGTATCATGTTGATGTGATTGCTAAATTGGATATTGATATTGGGCTAATAAAGAAATTGAAGTAAAATTGCTCTAAAGCATAGAACATACAATTGTTACCTAAAATTAACAACTATTGATCACACTGTACAACCATGCTCAATCTGACCATTGCACAATCAAACTAATCACTGCACAGTGCTGCACATCAAAACTCACTGCTCAACTATACATCATTGTCACTGCTCAACTGCACATCACTGTCACTGCACAACTGCACATCATTGTCGCTGCACATCTGATTACTACTCAATATCAAGAGCTCACAACGCTGGCTCCCACTGAACTGATCATAAATGAGTGATCATCATAAGTTCATAAGCAGAGTGCCACGTCACTGAACCAATCACACGATACTGCCACAAGTTTCGAATACAAGTGTCTGAGAATGGCACAATCCCAAATGCCATAGGTCATCCCTATGACCTGCTACCACTGCCCTCAAGCTTTGCCCATGAAGAGCTACTAGCATATGTTACTTCACTGTTGAGCACTGCTCACACACTGCTATCCATCGTTACTTCAACAAGGTGATGTATTCTCATAAACCTGTTACCCTGTAAGGTCATAATTATGTTACTCAAGTTGTCCTAGGTTATCATAGTCATTGTCAACTCAAGGTTCTACTAGTCAAGTCAACATATCAATAACTTGTTATGTCAGTCAACCATCATTTTGTATATAGAGTGTCAAGTCTAGTCAAAGTCAAAGTGTCAACATATGTGTTATGTCCATAAGGTCTACTCTTACTAAGTCAAAGTCAAGGCAAAATGTCACCACACAAATCCAGCCCATTTTAAGTCAATGTTAAAGTAGTTGTCATTCGCTGTAGATAACATCAACTGTCATTCATTTAATAAGTCAAAATCAAAGTGTCAATATACTTGTTATGCCTAGGTGTAAGTATCTCAAACGTGAATGTCAAGTCAAAGTCAAATTGTCAACTGCTATACTAAATGTCATTACATAATATTAAATCATAGATGAGACATAGAACAAAAATCAAAATCACAGTTAAGTGAGGTCAAGGTCAAGCATCACTTGCTGTCCATCAGATGTCGATCGGGTTCATATTATTGTATAAGGGCATAATAAAGTAACAAAGTTAACTCAAGGTATTACTATCATGTCACAAATAGTCAAGGTTGCACTCATAGAATGCTTACTAACTCAATCACTGGAAGTAAATTTCACTTGCTATCCATTATGTTTTGCTGTCACTGTTGAGGTCACAGTCAACAAGTCAAGTCAAAACCAAATTTACAGTCCATTAAATGTCAATGTCACAGTCAAATTTGCAACTGTTGTCATTGTTGAAGATGAGTCAAAGCAAGCAACAGTCTTGCTATTGATTATTTTCTTGCTGTATAGGAAATCAGAGTCTCATCAAAAGGATAAACAGTCACAATAAATGAGGCACTTCCCAAGCTATACACGTCTTATCTTTCTAATAGTTATAAGACCAAAAAGCATCAGCACAGAGAACCATTTAGTATCATGCCTTCAACATACAATCATGGTTGATGATCATTCAATTTATTTGGGAAAATTCCATTCTAAGAGATTGCAATCATGCCACTGCTATCATCGAAATAGTAGGCTTGGACCTTCCCTGTTTATCTGAAAGAGTGACTTGCAATAACAGACCTTCAAAATAATAAGAGACAAACAAGAATTCTGTACCAGAAATAACGTTCTCCTCAACCGGTCAAAGCACAGATAGTGAGTACAGGTCCGAAACTTTTAATCCTGTGATGATGACGAAATTTTGAAGGAGTAATTAGACGCTAAACAAACCAGTCCGAGACCCAAGAGACTATCCTGAGCTTCACTCTCCTTGCAAAGTCTTGAATCACAAGAAACAAAAGGACCTAACCTTATCCTCGTAAAGATTTGTGTTATCTGCCTCAGGATGGTCGAAGAGTTTCAGAGCTGTTATTAGTGATATTTTGTTGCAATACTTCTTTGTGAAAGATATGAATGTTAATTTTGGGTAGCATCGGATGTGCTCTAGCACCGAAATTTTGTGGAGGGGCTAGAACACATGAGATTTCCAAGACCTAGAAATCATTTGGAGAAATTCCACCCGGATGAAGAGTTATAAAAATAATTAATATTTTTAATGGGTTTCTAAGTCTAAACTTAGGAAAATAAAAATATTAATGGGTATTAATAAGAATATGGGTGAGAAACATCTAAGTGACAATGATCAAGTCTGTTTTAATCTTAGCCATTGATTAGGGATTTAATCTCGGCCGTTGATTCATCAACAGGAAAAGTATAAGAGGAAGCTTGAGGGTCAGTTGGAGATACACTTGAGAGATCAGTCAGTTCGATTTTTTTGGGGCGAGATTTGCTGAGAAAATCGAACAAGTGATCTGTTACAGTGAGAGGGGCAGTAGCAAAGAGTTGGATCAGAAGGGAGTTCCGAGCCAACAAGTACTAATCGAAGAGGTAGCAGTAGCATCAAGGAAGCAGCGCAGAGGCCTACGCAGCCCAGGAAGGGGCTCACGCAGATTGACGCAGGCCAAGAGGGTTCTTGCAGTGGTAGTGCGAGATAATCGAGGGAAGTTCAAGATTTTGCTAGGAGTTCGATGTTCTGAGCCGAGAGGGTTGAATTCGAAGCTTCTGAGGTAGTGTTGATAATATTGGCGATATATCGCCGAATATCGAAAATATCGCGATATTTTCGGGAGCCGAAAATATCGCGCGATTTCCGAAATATCGGCGATATTTTCGAAAATATCGCACGACGATATAAAATATCGTCGAGCGTGTTTTTCCATGGCTAATAAAAAGGAAAATTGGTTTTTTTCTTCATTTCTGTTTCTGAGTGTTGGAGAAGAAAGGGAAAGAGTTTTGTGGTGCTTGTCAAGGAGGGTTTGAAGATCAAAAAACGATTATCACCACCAATTAAGATTTTTTTGTCGATCAAAGATTGAAGAATAGTGAGACAAACTTCATTTCTTCCATTAACATGTTTGTTCTTAAAAACCCCTATGTTAATGATTTTTTCATAGATTTAGGGTTATGTTTGCTTGCCTCTTTGCCTACCAACATTTTGTTTCTTTGTTTTTTTCCATTTGCTATGATTTTCATGCCCATGAGCCAATGCAAGGTTTTTTTCAACTTTCTTATGCACCCTCTGTTGGCATTATGATTCAGGTGTTGTCCTTGATGGCAACTCACTCAGAAGTTTGATACAGGTGATGGCAACTTAATCTGATGGCAGTCTAGAGCAGTAGATCAAAAGAGAGATATACGCAGATTGACCGTGATGAAAGTGCGTATATACGCTGGTAATCAGAGCAAAAGGCGCGTATACGTACACACACAGGTGCACAGAATGAAAGGCGCGTATATGTTGGAAAACTTACCTTTGGTCCGTGGCAGTTAGTCCTTGGAACTTGAACCTATGGTTTTGGACCATGGTACCTCGTTAGATGTGTTGATCCCTGGTATTGGGTTCATGGTATTGTTTCTACATGGTTTTGGACCATGGTATTGAGAGAAGCCTAAACCTATATAAGGAGAAGATCATTAGGCCAAGAAGTGTGCAAGTGTGAGCAAGTAATGAAGATCTGATAAGGTGTGAGATCCAGATGCTGGTTATGGGTTGGTGATGTCTTGCTTGATCTGAACCAAGGAGGCACTCATGTGAAGGATG
>APFE030632750.1:45648-77110 GCA_000404065.3 Pinus taeda | reverse complement strand
CAAAGATTCTCATCCTCACACTCTCATCATCTATCTCATAGTTTTCAAAATGATCCTGCATTCTCTTAGCATGATGAATAGCAGAGTAAGGGCCAGTGGAGTCAAAATATGAGATTTTGGCTTGGTAATCCTGAGGTAGAGCCACGGGATTGGCAGGTAATTGTAGAGGCACGTATCTCATAGCCATATTCACAAGGTTTTGGGGATTGACCGAGACAACTGGGATACAAGGAACAGTGGGTACCATAGGGGTAATAAGTATGGAAGAATTTAGAGTGTTGGTCAAGGGAGTATGTGTTGGGGAAGAGGATGTGGGTGGAGGGCTTTGAGATGTGGATGGAGAACTAGGGGAATTAGGGGTGGAATGGAAAAGTACTTTGATTGGAGTGGAGATGGGGTTGGGGTGAACTGTCTCTGGACTAAGGTCAGCAAGATTATCTGGCCCTTGTTGGTTCTTAATGAATTTGGAGATTGTATTAGGATTTTCAAAGACAGTAGGAGGGTTTGGGTCAGGATTTGCCCTAGTGTACCAAAGATTCTTCTTGGGAGCCAGCTTCTAAGCTAGTCCTTTTAAGTTTTTGGAAAATTTGTATAGCAAGGACTGGACAAGATTCTGAAAGGCTTTGTGTATCTGCAAATGAGTAAAAAGGATATCTGAATCAACTCTTCCTTGAGGCTGTAAGTGTTGGTATAGAGACAGCTTTGAAGGCTTCTTGACTGATATTCAGATTTTAAGTGTAATTTTTAGCAGATATACCGTATTTTCTAAATCCTGAAGTTCCCCAGTGGAGTCGCCATTTATGTTAACACCCAGGTTGTTCCCTATGACTCCCAAGGGAATACGGCCGGGGTAATCACTAACCAATCTTTGGATTACAGCTTCTAGCCCAGCTGTAATCAGAGAGGGCTCTCTCTTTAAGGTTTGTCTCTGTTCTATGGAGATTTTAGGCTAGTTATGAAAAGAAAGTTTCTTTAGTTTTTTGTTTGGTTGGGAGGATGTTTTCTGATAGTTTTGGAATGTTCTCTGCAGGTGAATTAGTCCATTGGGCAATGGAGTCTGTGGCTGTTGGTTTCTTGAAATCCTGAGTTTGGTGCAGCTGGAATTACAGGGCCTTTTATATATTTCATGAAACAAACTTTAGATTGTGATAATGGAGTGTAAGCAACCAATGAAAAGCAGTTAAGAATTTCTCACTAAGCTGAGGTGTGAGAAAAGGATGTATTCCTCAAGAGCAGACTTGAATTCCTGAAACAATAGATCACTATGATGATATAGTGTGAAAGGTAGCAATTAAGAATTACACTTTCATTACCATAACTGAAGGAAAGACATCTATAATAGCTTAGATTGAGTTCAGGGTAATCAGTGATTAAATCCTGTAACTATTCTTTTTCCTTTCTATTAACTATTAAAACATGGGAAACATGAATGATATATGAAAGATAACAGACATATAACAAAGAGTAACAAAAGAAACTTATTGAGTCATGAGATACGCAGGAATCCTGCAACATTCAGCTATACACCAGCAAAACATCAAGAGACACAGAGCTTTGGAAATTCCATCATCCTTTGTATTAATTCTCTGAAGATTTTTAGTAGAAGAGGAGCAGAATAGATATCAAAAGATTTCTTACATCCGATGTCCAACCCCTGCTAACAAATGCGAGGGGGAATATATAGAAGTCTATTACAAAACATCTCAGGCATTGAGTCATCTGAGAGGGAAAATATCTGCTTTAACTCGTACAGAGATTACAGATGAAAAGTTATTACAATCTTTAATGAACTTTAAAGGCTCTTAACTCCTGTCAGAACAATTTTGATCTTTGGAGCTCACGGAGTCGGTTGAGCACTTTGATATAACTGCTGAAATGACGTGTCTCTACAGCTGTATCTTCCTGTAGCTTCTCAGCCCTGTCACCTGTGACTGCTGATGCTGCTGTGGTGGCCGAATACTTGTGCTGAGTTGGCTCAGCCTCTTTGTGCATACCTGCTGATGTGTCTTTATCTTCCTGTGTATGAAAATTTAAATATTTTCAAAAAGTAAGATCTCAATTACTGACTTTGATTTAACAGTAATCGTATCAACTCTTCCCACACATCTGGTGCAGGAAATTGATGCTTCAAAATTGACCCCATGGTCTCATCGGCCTCTGTATATTTGTAAAAGTGGGGAGGCTCATCAAACAAATGTGTGATCTCATTCATAATAGAAAATAGATTTTCTACCCTGTTAAAAAGGGTCTATCCTATTATTGCTCCTGTCTCTGTTGATGAACTGGCTGCCTCTGAGATCTGATTTCCTGCAAAAGTGTTTACTCTCTTAGCATATTTCTCATGTGAAAGCAACTTTCCTAATGGCTCCAGTAGGCTAGGCAGACCTCTGTTTTGCAATGCCATAAACCTGTTCTGAAACTTGTTGATGTCTGCTTGCATGTCCTGGACTCTTCGTTCCAGGGTCTAGATCAGGTTTCTCAATGTTAAGACCCTTTTTATTAGTGAGATAGTCTCTGTCCTATTTCCAATTCCCATTTTGATGAGATGGGAGCTTGTTCTGTAATTTAGCACATATATCATTTTATTGGCAATCTCAGGCATACTGCCTAGAGATGCCCTTGCTCGTTGTATCTCTCTATGTGCTTTTCCAATGAGCGTTATTTGCTCATGGATGGCCTCAATATACTCCCAGTGATCTGTAATAGATTGGCCAATATGGCCCCATATGACCCTCTTGAGCTCAGATGTGACTTTTTCTAATGTGAGCTCTTTTTCTAGATTAGTTATCCTTTTCTTGAGGGCCTTTACCCCCCTCTCTCTTTCAGCCACATTCTGTTTGGACTTGTCATATTTTTCATTTATTTTTGCCAGAGTGTCCTTGGCTTGATTTAGCTCAAACATCTGAGACTCCAAAACTTGAATTTCATCCCTCAGCTTTTGCATATCAAGGCTTTCAGCCTGCGCTGTTGTAGGTGCTGAGGTGGATGGTGCGGCCTGCTGTACCTGTTGTCTGGGAGGGGCAGTGGCTTGAGGGATTTCCTCAAGATTTATTGTTTTTGGAGGTGGCTGTGAGGATTGCCCTGCCTCCTTTTGCTGTAATGCTGACTGTAAGGTGGCCTCTGATTCCTGCAGCTTTTCCTGAGTTTGGATGAGCTCTTTGTATAGTGTCATCAGTAGAGCAGCTGCATCCTTTTCCTTCCTGAGCTGGGCAACCTCTTCTGTTTGAGGGTGAAGAGTTGCTGGGATTTTTAACATCTTTTTTAATGCTGCCATATCAACATCCCTTAGCTTCAGGATTTCTTGCACAGCCTTAACATCTTTAGGATCATTCCCAAGCTCTATTATAATTTTTTCCAGAGCTTTGATCCTATTGTCCTTAGCTTGAGAGGAAGCCCTTTCCAACTCAAGCTATGCAGCAGTGCTATTCAGGCTATTCTGCACCCTGTAGTTTACTAGGGTCTTGTCTGCCAATGTGGCATAGACCATCTCACCTGTCTATTTATGCAGCTGTATTTGATCCATTGGGTGGATATCTTTTGACAGGACCTCCAGGTTGGTCCTAATGTAATCTGCAGCTGATTGTGGTTGCCGCACTGTTGGTGTAAAATGGCTCATGATTTTAATTTTTCCTTCATGTGCATCAAATGCAGACATGAGCCTTTGCTGGTTGGTAGGAGCCATATTCAGTGGGTGATTGTAAAGTTGCAGCTTTAATGGTTTATTTCTTCTCTTGATATCCTTAAACTGCTGCTTAATGCTTTTTTCTCCTCCCCTCCTTTGTCCTGAGGAATTCACCTCTCCTACTGCTACCCTGTCTTGCTCTTGTTGTAAAGAGCTGGCTGAGGCCTCCATGCTAGGTAGGCCTGTTCCTGAAGTCTGCCCTATTGGCATCTCTTCTTCAGAGAAGGTGTTGGATACCTATACCAATAGGTTTCATATTTCATGATTAGGTATCAAAGGCCCAAATATGCTCTGCTTTGATTAATGCAAAGATCCCATATTTTCCTAAGAAGACAATGTCTGCATCAATTTTGATAACAACCCAATGTTTGATGGGTGGTCCAACAGTCTAATCTGGATCATGCCATGTTTTCAATTTCCATGTTGTAGAATAAAGAATGATATCTGTCCAAACTATCTAATCTTGGCAGATCAGTAGCTAGGTAGAGAAGCTTAAGGTTCCCAACTGCTAAATCTGGGACCTTGGAAGGAATAAGGGTTGTATTAGATAGGATATGCAAAGCAAAAAGCCAAGGAAAAGAAAAGGCATTCAAAGGGTTTGCAAGTCCAAGTGCACCCTCCAAGAAGGAACAAAAAAATGCTAGGAAATTTAGTTGGGTAGGTAGCTGGGGTTGCAGAAAAGTTGTGTCTGTCAAGACCAAAGTTGCTAAAACATCCACAAGAAAGGCAACACACTGGAGCATGTCTAATTCCCTTGTTTTCATTTGTATTTCACTCATTACTAACACCCTTTCCCCAAGTTGCACAAAGCATAGAAATTCAAATGTTTTACATTCTTATGACTTTAAGAAGCCACATTTCTTGTGCAATTTTTTTTTCATTTTGAACTACTCCTAGTTTCAAGTTATTTTCAAAGAAAACTTGGTTGAGCTAGCCCTCACTCATATGTTCCCTCCATATTAACAACTAACTCTACTACTTAGCTCCCTATACCCCTTTATCCCTAGTATTATAAACACCATGGTGTATAAACCCCACAATGCATAAATATCCCCTCCTTGGCACTATAGCCATAATATCTTCTCCCTGGGACTTGAATTGACATCTGGTCAAGGTCAAGAAACCATGACTAACCTTTGGCTCTCCCTCAAACCAGTTTCCCTACCCAAAGTGCCATTTTGCCTTCAAAGCCTTCAAAACCTTAAAAACCTTTGAAAAACCTTTGAAAAACCTTGGAAAAACCCAAAGGGGCGGAAAACATTGAAAAAATCACCTTTCCCCCGCATTATCCTAAGGTCGGGGGGTTATTAGCCCTTTATAGTTCATAAAACCCATTTTTCACTCATTTCCTATAGTTTCCGCCTTTGCCCATGATTCGCGCCCGAAACTTTATAAAATCCTTTGAATGGCTTATTTTTCTAATGTTGGCAAGTATTAATATTTTTGCCATAAAAAAACAATTAAAAATTCACCAAAAGGGAACAATAGCGCGTGGAGGGTCCCGCCACCATGTCCGCAAAAGAAATTGATTGTTTATTGCCCGCTCGCTGGTACATATTGTCCGTGCAGGTTGCCTGCCCGATGACCGTCCGATCGCGCCGGATCCAGATCCACGGCGGAGGTTGATTTTGGGCAATCCCGACGTCTGCACATTAACCAATGGATCTGTTTACGTCCGCGCAGGTTGGGCGCACGACGACCGTCCGATCGCCCGCCTCCAGATCGACGGCCCATATGAATATCGGAAGGCCTTACGTGTCTGACAGATACCTTCCGATATCTGTCAGACGCTTACGTCAAGCCAGCATCAGCACAGGGGCACGCGTCACATTACTATTGCATCGGAGCGATGCCTGACAGTCCGTTCGACGTACAGGACCCCTTCTGATATGGCGACACCTGTCCCGTCCACGATTGCGTCCCGCTACCGTGCACGTCACTGCCACATCTGATCACCTCACCTCTCATATCGCGACACCTGTCCGCCACCTCACCGCCCCCGTGGACCTACCGCTGACCGCCACGTCACCCGATGACGTCATGATGACGTCACCCAACCCGGGCCCCATGATGACGTCATCCATAAAGCACGCCAAAAAGACCAAAAAGCCATATTTTCATCAATTTTCGCCATTTTTCGTAATTTTCTGAAATTAACTGTTGAAGCTCTCTGCATGCATTTTACGACGCCCGCGCCACCAGTCAACCTGCATCCATTTTTCAACGCTCCCGGCGCGCAAAACCAGTTAAATTCTGCAGTCCAGACCTCTGTTTACCAGGTATTTCGGCCTCGTCCTCCTGTGAACTGGTTTTAGTGAATTTTCTGCAAAAACCACTTTAAAAACCATTAAAATCCAAAATTTCACCGGCAAACCAACTGCATTCTGCCCAATTTGACTGTTCAGAACCAAAATTTAGCGGTGAAAACCTCTGGGATCTGCATTTCTCTGCTAAAACCTACCCTGACTCGCGCAATCGTGAAGTCCTGCATGAATCCCAAAACAGACAAGGGAGGTCTTTCTGCTACTGAAAACCCTTCCTAAAGGGCCTAGCATTGTCATCCTAACAATTCACCATCCCTGTCAATCGTGGTCCCCTTCAGAATTCACTGTTTTAAGAGCAGCATTCCATATAAAACATGGAGACCCCCGAAATACTCAATGTCACTCCTCTAAATGCTCCTCAGAGAGAGCAGGACTGGCAGGACCTGGCAGATCTGGATTATCAGATCTCAGAAGACTCCAGGCAAGGACTCACCCCTCATCTTCAATTGTTAAATGAGTTCAGGGCCAAACACAGAGAGGGAACAGATATCTTAGGCATTTGGGAGTCTGCCCTGCCAACTTTTAAAATGCCTCTGGTTAGGCAATTCCCTGATCTAATTTATCTTTGTGCCAGTCAATACGAGCCATCACAGAGAGCTGTAGTCAATCCTAAGGGTGAGGTTGTATTCTATACCACCCCTCAAGCCATCAGGGACATGGTTCACTTCAAGACCAACAAGACAATGGTTCCCTTATCCCTGCTGGATTTAATCAACCAAGGGAACAAGACACTAACAGAGGCAAAGATCCTGAGGTTCAACCAACTATTTGTGAGCAAATCAGATACAGTGTTGCATCCTCCTATCTTTGATGGATACCTAAACCAACTTGGGCTAGACCTGGCCCATATGGTGAGCTCAGTTCTAGGATACAAATCAACGGAATATATAGAAGAAACTGTGCTGGTTATGATGTTAAGGTTTGTCCCAGGGAGGGCCCCCATCTGCTACAACTATGCCACATATATCTCGGATAAAATTCATGAGCAATTCCTGCACTTGCCTAGAGAGAGGTTGTTCAGATACTCCTCATATATCTATCATCTCATCCTATATCACCAATATGAAAAATTCTCCTTTGAAATCAAAAGGACCGATGCAGCAGGTAATCCAAGATCGGTAGTATACTGGAGCTCCATCTTTCATAGAGGCTCACCTTACACATACTGTGAGTTCATAGATCACTTCATCCATCCAGCCATGTCCCTACTTATGACAGAACCTCCCCCAAGACTCACTGAAGAAATGAAGAGGATACTGCAACTATCCTCTGCTTACAGCATAGGGGACTAGTATTTTTACCAGCATCACACTGTAATCAGAATGTATGGGTGTGAGCTAAGACCATTTAGACTACCCAGGTTTGTGCCTATGAGGCTCTTTGCCCTGGAGTATTTCAGACAGTTTGCCTATGTTGATATGGTCCATTTTTCAGGAAGGGGCAAGAAGGCCCAACTTAAAGTGAAAAACCAGCTTGGGCATATTGTGTTAAACAGAAGAGATGGATGGAAGGAAGCAGAGAAAATGTTGGAGGGCCTTGGCTTAACACAAAGCTTCCTGTGGAAACCATATGACCCCAATGGTTTCATATCCAAGAGGAGATTGAAATACAAACTCTCCGGTTATGAGCATCATAACATGATCCTCATAACAAGACATGTAAACCAGCCAAAATGGCAGAAAAACACTTTGATAGAGCCCCTAACCCAAGAAGAACTAAATGACAGGGCTAGGAGACATTTATTGAAAATGGCTGACTTGGAGTGTCCTTCTCAGGTTCCTACCCTACCCAGTCCTCATACAACAGCTCCAGGTTCCTCATCTGCAACACAAGAAGGGGCAGTACAAACTTCAAAACAGGCACTGGACAAAGGAAAGGGCAAGGTAATGGAAGAAACAGAGGGCCAGCAACAGCAAGAGGGCCAACAGGGCCAGCAGGAGCAACAGCAACAAAAGCAGCAAGAAACTGATCAACAGGATCAGGAGCAGCAAAAAGGAGAGGGCCAAGCAGCCACCCAAGATAAAACAACCAGCATGGCGCCTCCTAGACAAGATTCTAGGGTTGACACCTCAGTTCTCCAACCCCTCTAAGGGAGGATATCACCAGAAAAAGGGAGAGGGAGACCCCTCTCACAGAAGGTCAAGAAAAGAGGCAAAGGCTAAATCCATTTGGAGAAGAGGAAATGCAAAGCTTTGAGGCCTCTGCTAGCTCAATGCATCAAGAGCAGGACAGAACAGCACTTGGGGAAGTCAGCTCCTCAGGGCAAGACAAAAGCAGAGCTGCAGGCATCAAAGACTTCTTCAAAGATGCTAAGAGGAGGAGTGAGCCACTAAAAATCAAGCTATACAATTATCTGTTAAACATGGCTCCATCAAATCAACAGAGGCTTATGGCTGCATATGATGTACAAGAAGCTAAATTGACTTTGAGTCATTTTACTCCCACAGAGCAGCGAACCTCAATCAACTGCAGACTACATAAGGACAAACTTAGAAGTCCTTGCCAAAGATATCCACCCTATGGGACCAGATCGAGCTTCATAAGAAAACGGGTGAGATGGTCTATGCCACCCTGGCAGACAAGACCTTGGTGAATTATAGGTTGCAGAACAGTTTGAAAAACACAGCAGCACAGCTTGAGTTGGAGAGGGCATCCTCTCAAGCCAAGGACAATAGAATCAAGGCGCTGGAGGACATTATCATAGAATTTGGGCATGATCCCAATGATGTTAAGGCCATTCAGGAGGTCCTTAAACTAAGGGATGCAGATGTAGCTGCAATCAAGAAGAGGATGAAGATCCGACCAACTATACATCCGCAAACAGATGAAGTGGCCCAACAAAGAAGAGATAAGGATATCACTGCACTGCTGATGAATCTGTACAAGGAGCTGGTGGACACCCAACAAAAGCTGTTGGACACAGAGAATACCCTAGAAGCAGCTATACAGAGGGGAGAACAGGGGCAATCTTCTTAACCACCCACAGAGAAAATAAACCTTGAGGAGACCCCTAAAGAGGACATCCCTCCAAAGCAGGCAGCAGAAACAAAGCAGGCAGCAGAAACAGTTCCAGCCACAACAACTCCAGCTACAACAGAAGTATCTGCAACAGAGCCAGCCACTACAGTACCACCAACAGAGCAGGCCGAGAGCCTAGATATGCAGAAGTTAAGGCAGGAAATTCAAGTGCTGGAAGCTCAAATGACAGAGCTAAACAAGGCCAAAGAAAGCTTAGCAAAAATAGAGGAAAAATATGATAAATCTAAGTAGAACGTGGCTGAAAGAGAGAGGGAAATAAAAGCCCTGAAAAAGACTATTGCAGAGCTGGAAAAGCAGCTCAGTTTTGACAAAGTAACAGCAGAAATCAAGCAGGTGATATGGACTGCCATTGGACAAGCAATCACTAACCAGTGGGAGTACATTGTTGCCATATATGAGAAGATAGGACTCATTGGCAAGGCAAAGAAAGAACTATACAAAGCAAGAAACGACCTAGGCAATATGGCAGACCTTGCCCCAAAGATGATAGAAGTCTTGAATTATAGGAATAGTTCTCAACTGATCCAAATGGGAATCGCTAACAGAACTGAAACCATTTCCATAATTAAGAGGACCACAACGATGAAGAACCTAATTCAAACACTGGACAGAAGGGTACATGATATGCAAGCAGATATAACTAAGTTCCAGAATAGGTTCACAGCCCTGCAGGACAAAGGGCTTCCCAGTTTAGAAGAATCAAGAAAGCTTCTCTCTTATGAGAAGTACATCAAAAGAATAAGCACTTTTTCAGCCATGCAGATTACTGAGGCTTCTGGGTCATCTACAACAAGCCCATTAACAGGACAAGTTCTTTTTAATAAATTAGATAATTTGTTTTTTATTAAAAATGAGGTAGCACATTTATTTGATAAACCTCCCGATTTCTATAAGTACACTGAAGCTGATGAGACCGTAGGATCAATTTTGAAGCACCAGCTTCCTCATCCAGATACATGGTAGGACTTGGTAAAGCTACTTTTGAACCAAGGCTGAAGAAGAAATTTTTTTTTGTAGCAATACAGTCCATATTGCACCTACAGGTGGACAAAGCCGCAACAGCAAGCATAAAGACACTGATCCAACTCAGCACAGGTACTCGGCATCAGCAGCAACATCAGCAGGTACAGGTGGCAGGGCCAAGAAAGATACATAAAATCAGAAGTGACAAAGCACTTCAATGCTTCATCCATGAAAAGCCGCGCAGTTAAACCCCGCAGTACTCAAAGGTCAAAAGGTTATCTTATCAGGAGTTAATAGCTTTAAAAGAAACATTTACACTTATAATAACTTCTCATCTACTTTCTCTGTACAAGTGTAAGAGATATTTTCCTCTCAGATGACTCCATTCCTGAGATATTTTTGTATGTAAACTCTATATATTGACCCTCGCATTGGTTTAGAGAGGTTGGACTTCGGATGTAAGAAATTCTCCTGAGATCTTCTCTGTATTTCTGATATTATAAACCTTCAGACAGTTTAATACAAAGGCAGTGGGATTTCTCCAAAGATGTTGGTCTCTTGATCTTTTGGTGGTGTGTGGCTTGAAGCAGCAGGATTCCTGTGCATTACATGGTTCGAATAAGTTTTCTCATGACTCTTCATTTCACCTGCGTTTCCTGTCATTTCATATGTATCTCATGTTTTCTATGCGTTTGAAATCTAGATAGTAAGGAAAAAGGATAGCATCAGGACTTGGTCATTGACTACCCTGAGCTCAATCTGAACTATCTCATATGTTATCTTCTGATAAGGTATTTTAAAGCGTAATTCTTAACTGCTACCTTTAAATAACCATATCATCACTGTGTATTGTTGTGTAGGAATTCAAGTCATTGCTCCTAGATAACAAGCCTCATTCATAAATATACAGCTTAAGTAAGGAAATCTTAATTATTCATTACTAGTTGTATTCACCTCATGCTCACTATTCACAATTTTGTTTCATGAAATGCACACAGGCCCTGTAGCTTTCTTCCTCACCAAAGTCAAGATTTCAAAAGAAAACAGTCCTAGACCCCATTTCCCAATGTATTAATCTTGCCTACGGATATACTTTAAAGGAAACATAAACATCCTCCCAACCAAACACACAAAAACAACCAAAAACTCACCTCATAACTAGCCTAAGACCCTTACTGAAAGCAGTGACAAACCTAATAGAGAGAGCCCTCTCTGACTGCAGCTGGGCTAGAAGCTGTAGCCCAAAGATTGGTTAGTGGTTACCCCGGCCGTATTCTCTTAGGAGTCAAAGAGAACAACCTGGGTGTTAACAAAAGTTTTCTGGGATTTTCAAGATATTATCGTAGATTTATAAAGAACTTCTCATAGATTGCTACACCATTATATGCCTTAAAAGGAAATATTGATTTTATATGGACTGACAAATGTGACATTGCCTTTACAGAGTTGAAATGGCCACTATCAACAGCACTAGTATTACAAGGTCCGAATTGGGATATACCATTCCAGATTTCATCAAACACGTCAGATTCAGCCATTGGAGCAGTTCTTGGCCAAGAATATGACAAGAAACCCTACGCTATATATTACATTAGCAAAAATGTAACTCCCACTGAGTTGAATTACACAGTAATAGAGAAAGAGTTTCTAGCTATTATTTATGCTATTAACAAATTCAGACACTATATAACTGGATACCATGTAATTTTGTATATTGATCACTTTTCTATCAAATATTTAGCTAATAAACCCATTACGAATGGAAGAGTGACACCTTGGTTACTACTTTTGTAGGAATTTGACATAACTATAAAGGATTGACCAGGGAAGGAAAATCTTGTGGCAAATTTCCTCTCCTGCATTCTAAGAACAGATGATGCAATGGCGGTAGAAGACCAGTTTCCAGATGAACACCTATTTGCTGTGGTTGTAAAAACACCATGGTACATAGATGTGGAAAATTACTTAGCAGTGGGAAAACTGCCCAAACATCTAACACCCAGAGAAAGGAAATTAATAGTCCAGCATAGCACTGAGTTCTCCTGGATCGAAGGATACCGTTTTCACACAGGGGCTGATATGCACATCAACAGGTGTATCAAGAATGATGAAATTTATGATATTTTAAATTCCTGCCACGATGGACCTTGTGGTGGACATTTTGCAGACCGTAGAACTGGACATAAAATTTTGCAAATGGGCTACTACTAGCCCACGATTTTTAAGGATGTTAAGAAATTTGTCCAGGCATGCGATAGTAACCAAAGGATGGGTTGCCCTAGCCAATCTGATGAGATGCCCCTGCATCCAAAACTAGTAATAGAACCCTTTGAGCGATGGGCATTAGATTTCATCAGATCGATCAACCCAGCATCCAATCAAAAATCATATATATTGGTTGCAACAGAATACATGACTAAATGGGTGGAGGCAGTAGCATTACCCAGAGCAACAGAGGAAACAATGATTAATTTTCTTTTCAAAATTTTTGTGTGATATGGCTTACACATAGAAGTAATTACTGATGGGGGCCATAATTTGTAGGCCACAAGATTGCTGCTACACTGAAGAAAATCACATTATCCAGAGAATTACCTCTCTGTTATACGGGAATAGTGTCCACTCAGATGCTGTTATTCCCACTGAGATGGGTGGCTATCTTAGAAACAAATAATCAAAGTCTACTATTGATTCCTTTTATGAAAATAGATGAGAAGAGAACCAAGAGGGCCAACCTGAGCCTTGCGCTCGATTTCCTCTCCTTCTTGATAGAGTTTTGCCGCTTCCTCTTTGTCTACTTAGCTTCAAAAGGACCTGTGGAATCACAGCAACATACTACTATGCAAGAAACAAGGATCTAAATTCATAAATAATGCAGGATCAGATGTGCATTAACCATATACAAGCATATATAAACAAGTACACAAGATTATGGAAGGAAACAAGAATGGCTTTATTCAGATGAAAAGTAGCAAGAAGATTACAACCATATGCTCTGACCCAGCATCATCCTCTAGCTAAGAAGCCCTTCTTCACCTCAACCAAGCTAGATCACCCAACACTGTGAATGTACACCAGAATACCAACAACACTTCTCTATAAGTTACAAATTCCAGCCTCTGGATCTCTGTGATGAGGGATCCATATATAGATGATTACAGAGAGGTGAGTCATCTTTTGGGATCTTGATTAGTGTCTTCTCTGATAGTTCCTGCTTCCACTTGGGGAATGAAGATCTCTTACTCATCCCTGGTAAAAAATGGAGAGGCAAGTGTCAGAGGGGAAGCTTCTGGAAGATTCCATGATCTTCCACCTCGCATTTTTTTCCTTGCCATTTGTCCATTCCTGACCATCGCACCCTACAGAGGAGAAAATCAGTATGCATCGAACCCTCTACACTGGGAAGGTGATATGCATCGCACTCTCTGCATTGAGCTTTTAGTATGGTCCATTTTTGACCATTTATGAGCCGTTTTTAGTGGAGAACTTCTAGGAGATGATGTAATCAGTTGACCTTGCTCCTTTAGGTAGTGAAGAAACACTTTTAGGGACTTAGGAGCCCTCAGTTTATGGACATTTATGATTGGGGTTGAAGTGCCCAGAAATGTCTATAACACTGTAGCTGTCTAGTGAGTGCCTCAATTTCAGCCTGCAGCCCATCTCTTCTCTATTGTTCATCAGGGGTTTCTTTGGCTACTATGGGCTTTTCTTGTTGTCGCTGTTCTCCCAAGATGTGGGGCCTGTCTTCCTTATAGTGTCCCTGTAGCTGTAGCTACTATTTTAGCAGCTTGTTTTCTTCCTATAGCTTGGCCCGCTGACTTCTTTCCACATGCCTTACCATAGCCAATTCCTTTCTTTCCTCCTTGAGTTGTTCTTACAGGGGATCTATGTCTGCCACACCCTTGGACTTGGTGATCTTCATCCAAGTGTGGGTCCTCACTCTCTCTTCTTTTAGTGCAAAGAAAAGTGGCACCGCGAATTTTTGGGGAATTATCTTTTCGACCTCTAACAGGTTATAGTAGGAGCCCAAGTTAGGTTGAGGGCTTGGTTCCAAAATGTCCTTAGCCTTTTCTTCTTCCTGTGATGCTTTAGCTGCCTTTTCTTCCAATTCCTCGGTCTCCTTTAGCTTAGCCAGCGTTTCCTATAGAACTGTCTCAGCTTCCTGTAGAGATGTCTTTGTGTCCATCATTTTAATCCTTTCTCTTCAGGTGGACGTTTTTGGGCTCCCTCGTTCTTAGGTGAAGGATGCCTTTGAAGGAGACTTTTCCTTTTATTTAGTTGTGGTGCCCTCAATCGTAATTGGCTCCTTTGATTGTGGCTGGGGTCTGCCAGCTTTGATCCGCGTGCTCCTTCTTGCCTTAAAGTACATGGATGGATCCCTTTTTTGCTTCCCCTTTTGTTTTGGAGATGTGCTTAAGGAAGCCAGCACAGTTGTTGCCTCGCTAGCCAAAACCTCAGAAGATTTCTCCTCTTGTTGTTCTGTTTTCATGCTTCCTATAGAAAGTCATGTGTTAACTATTTCGGTCTGCTTGGCTGGGGGTGTCTTTTCCTTTTGTTTTTGTGTGGTTGCTTTTGCTGTGACACTCTTTAGTTTGACTTTTTCAGCCCTCTCTGCCCTACCCTGCAATCATTTTTCCCTAGGTGTTTGTGCCGTTGTTCCTCCCATAGTTTCAGGCTTAGCAATTTGGCCCTTTCCCTGTTCCTGTTTCTGTCCTTTTTGTGTTTGTTTGCCCTGTGTTTGTTTGCCCTGTGTTTCTTTACCACTGGATTTCTCTCTTGCTTCAGTGTGTTCCCCTCCTTCACTGCTGGATGAGGTGAGCTCCTCAGCTAGAATTTGAATATCATCATCTCTGGACATGTTTAGGAGAATCTCCAAAGAGAGGGGGACAATGTAGGTGTGGAGGGCATCTTCCACTAAAAGTTTGATGAGCCCATAATTGGCTAATTGATCCGGTGTCCCTTCCTTAAATTTTGTGCCACATTCAATTAATGATTGCAGAAGAAAATAGGGGATGCTCAACTTTTTTTCTGGAGGTAAATCCATTCCATGTCTTAGTTCACTCAACAACCTGAAATGATAGCCATAGACAATGTTGAACCTCCCTTCATAGGTAATGTATTTCATGATTTGGAAACTGACTTCGCTCCAAAGAGGATGTAAGCTCGCTCTCCGAAAACCATTCTTGTCTTCTACAGGATGTTCCTCGGGCAGAAAGAATGCTTTCTTGGCTGCTTGGCCCAATGACCTCTCTTCTTTGCTCCAAGATATACCTAATGGCAGACCAGTAACTCGACTAATGAGCTTAGGGTTAAGCTCTAGAGTCAACCCTCTGAAATTCACTGTGGCCTGTGTCTTTGATTCAAGTAGTAGGGAAATTAAAAATTCCTCCGTTATCTCATCATCATGACCCTGAATTTTTTCACAAAAGGACATCCAAGTGGCATGGGTGAAGAGGTTCACCACCTCAGGATGCTCGCGCAACTTGTTGGGATCCAAGGGTTCTTTCCTGATAAACCCCCCTGGCATGGTGAGAGTGCTTTGTTTTATGCTCTGATCAGAAAAGGGAATTTTGTTTATGGTTTCCTCCCTTGAACTTCAAAAAGGGGTCTCTCGGGTGTTCAAATTTTAATTAGCACCAATTCCCTGGTTCTAAGGCTGTTGTTGCCCAAAACTCGGCTGTCCGTTTATGAAAGGAAAAATTGGGTTTCCACAGACAGAGTACATAGCTTAATTTTTATCCCCAGCATACATACAACCATGTAAATTCAAATTCTTCATACACAGGCTAGCCCTCATAGTTGCATATCTTTCCTACAAGAGAAATTTTTAATAAGAATTGTGGAGGAGAATTTTGACGCAGAACTGACTGAGAAATTCCATGCAACACACAGGCAAACTATTATTTCCAACTCACAGGAAGACTTGTCTCTGACTCTCCAATTCAAGACAGTTCAATTCACCACCTATTCAAAACATACCATGCAGGGAAGACTGTTTTCGAGCCTACCTCTCTCGGAACTCCAAATTCGACGAAGAAAAGTCCAGGCTTCCTTGCTCCGGAAAGCTGTGTCGTACTTCTTGTAGAGCTTCTTCCTAGAGAACTCTTGCCAGCTTCTATAGGATGTCACTACGCCTCTGAACAAGCCTGGTATGCAAGAGATTTTTGAAACAGGCTGAAAAGCTCGGTGGAGGATGACGGGTTAACAGATTTTGGAAGTAGAGGACGCGTACTTTGGCCGAGGACGTTGCAAGTGCAAATGAACAGCGGGTGGTGAGAGTCTTCAGTTGAGCATCTTTTAACTACGGCGCAATTCATGGCGAGGGGATGAGGTGGTCGAAAAAAACCATTGATCCAACGTCACAGCCATCATTTCTCTGCGTGTCCCTGATCACCATCACCTCCCCACTACCATTAATCGCAGCCACCACTTCCAGTCCCGATAAATTTCCCCGATTGGACACTCCACACGTGTCGGTTGCATGCCTAGTTGGAAATTTTAAACGTAACTGAGCTTGTTTAGATCCCATGAAGCTATGTAACTAGCTGAGGGTGGCCAGTTGACTGGCCACCGATCCTGTTCAATCCGAACCATTTTCACAGGCATGCAGTTTTGAAAATATAGTTTATGCAATTGATGAATGAGTTTAGACACTTACCTGTGTGGTCGTGGACGCGTTATGCAGACTTCGAGTCTTGGACCCACTACTTCGCTTGTTGCTGCCTCGTGCACGGGTGTTAGAACGCATTCTTTCATTTGTTGATGCAATATGCACGGGTTTTGGAACCCGATCCTTCGGTTGTCAACACTGCATGCACAAGTTCTGTTTGGTTTCAACTGCTGAGGATGTTTTCACATCTAAGAGGAGCCTTTAGCATGTTCCCTTTGCTGGTTTCAGCTATCTTTGCCTCCAGAGTATGTCCTCTATAGGGATCAGCTGCTAGAGGATTCCTGTAGGATGTCTTGTAGCTGCTTCTCCTCCTGGGATGCAGGCTAAACGAGCAAGGCTATATTGCTGACGAGGGATTCATTGATGAAGAGTCTAGATGGAGCTTGGACAGGTAGGGTGTGCGAGACTTTGTTGCTTGACTTGTCACTAAAAATTCTTGATGTCAATCTAAGGAAAACAGGGTTTCTTGTATGAATGTGTAGGAACACATAACCGGGTGGGTGCAATGGAGATGCAAAGGGATGAAACAGGGGTGACATACAGTGATGGATGGAAATAGGGGTGGTTGTAGGCCCAAAAAGAAAATTCCAACCTTTGGATTTCCACCTAAGATCAATTTTGGCCTGTCTGAAGGTTCTACAGGATCTTCCTATAGAAATACAAAACTTCCTGTAGAAGGTGGAATCTCGACCTGAATGTGATCAAATCCTAGGAAAGGTGAGTGGTCATGGAGGGAGTGTTTGTAGGGATGTCCTGTAGCTTGGTACATACCCCTATCCTTATTTTGCACGACCCTCTTTACCTGCAATGTATTCCATGCAACCTGCAATTATTTCACAGAGATTAGGCCTGTTTTTTTTATTTTTTTTTTTTTTTTTTGAGAGAGACAGCTGGGGTGCCTCCATGATGTTTTCACCCTCATTGTCTGCCCTGGGCACCTCTAACAAGTTTTCACGCAGGGATATTTTTATACCATTTTTCTGTTTTTTTTTTTATGATCAAGATGTGGGTGGAATAGAGACAGGGCCCTGCTCCACTACAAACACTGATTTGTCCAAAGTTTCAATGAACTCCTACCTTGAAAGGGGTTTCTTGTAGATTTTCAATCAATGCCCATTGACAAGCATGAGGATGGCTTCTTCATCAACGGTCCTGATAAGGATTGAACCATTGTCATTACATTTCTCCACTATATATGGTCCTAACCACCTTGTCGTCAGTTTCCCTTTGAAATCCTTGTATCTTGAGTCATACAGTAGTGCCCAATCTCCTGGCTGAAATTGCTTTTCATTAAGGTGTTGTTCATGCCATATCTTTCTTTGGAGTTGAACCACTTCTGAGTGGAGGAGGGCCTGCATTCTCTATTCATCTAATCCATTCATCTATAGTAATCTTTCCCGTTGCACATGGCTGAGATCTAGGTCCAACTGAGCTGCCACCCTTAATGTGTTGTACTCGAATTGTATGGACAACAAAGCTTTCTTCTCATAGACCAGCTCATAAGGTGTGAAACCTGTTGTAGTTTTCCAAGTGGTGTTGTAGGACCGGGTGGCCTCAACCAGGTGATCTGCCCAATCCTTTTTGCTGCTGCTCACCACCTTAATCAAAATCTCTTCCAATGCTCTATTAGTGACTTCCACCTGCCCATTTGCTTGTGGGTGATACGGGGTGGAAGTTTTTTGCTTGATCTTGTGATGAGCGAGCATGTCTTCAATCAAGTTAGAGGTGAACTGGCTTCCTTGATCGGTGACTAACTCTCTTGGGTAGCCAAACTTGTAGAAGATATTTTCCGTTAAAAACTTAGCCACTTTTTCTTCTGTCGCTACCTTGATTGCCTTTGTTTCTGCCCACTTTGTCAGGTAGTCGGTGCACATAATGATGTAAGACCTTTGCTTCGAAGGACGGCTGATAGGACCCACAAAATCCATGCCCCAATTCTGAAATGGCTCGAAGGTCACTTGAGGTTGGAGGTGCATTTCATCCCTTGGAGTTGGTTTCCCCATCCTTTGACATTGGTCACACTGGCTGATGTATCTTCTGACATGTTGATGAAGAGTAGGCCAATAGTAGCCTACCTGTAGAATTTTGAAGGCAGTCCTTTTTGCTGCAAAGTGGCCTCCACAGGGCCCATCGTGACAGTTTAGGAGGATGTCAAAGACTTCCTCCTCCCTAACACAATGCCTCAAGATCTAATCTGGGCCAAGTTTAAACAGGTTGCCCTCGATCCAAGTGAATGGGGCACTCTTCCTCACAATTCTGCTCTTCTCCTTTGAGGATAGGAGTGGAGGGAACTTTGCTAAGACCAGGTAATTTGCTATATTAGCAAACCATGGAGAGAGTACTGAGATAGAAAATAGGTGTTCATCTGGCATCTGGTCATCCACTGTCCCTTCTTCACCTACAGGCAAATCCAATCTGGACAAGAAGTCAGCAACAACATTTTCCTTACCTAGCTTGTCGACAATGGTCAAATCAAATTGCCGCAACAAAAGTAACCATCTAATGATATGAGCATTTACATCAGGCTTATTCATTAAATATCTAATTGCAACATGATCAGTTTGTACGAATGTTTGATAACCAGTGATGTAGTGTCTGAACTTGTTTAGGGAATGGACTACAGCCAGGTACTCTTTCTCGGTTACAGTATAGTTCATTTCTGCCTTGGACAAGTTTTTGCTGACAAAGTATATGGCATATGATAGTTTCTCCTCAACTTATCCTAAGGCTGCTCCTATGGCTTCGTTCAAGGCATCGGTGTGGATGTGGAAAGGTAGGGCCCAGTTTGGACCTCTCAAGATCGGGGCAGACACCAGCTTATCTTTCAACTCATCCAGAGCCCCTTGACAGTCGTCAGTCCATTTAAACTCAACATCTTTCCCTAAGAGGCCAAACAATGGTGAGGCTAGCTTACTGAAATCTTTAATGAATCTTAGATAATATCCTGCTAACCATAGAAAACTCCGACCATCTCTTACCTTTTGAGGAGGAAGAACCTTTTGGATGATAACAATTTTGTTAGGATCCACCTATAATCCTTGCTGAGAAATGGTATGACCTAGAACAGTCCGTTCAGTCATCAGGAATTCACATTTTTTGAGACTGAGGGATAGGTTCATCTCAATACACTTGGTTAAAACTTTTCCCAGGTTAGTCAATGCTTCTTGGAAGTTGGACCCATAAGGAGTAAAGTCATCCATATAAATTTCCACCGAATCGTGAACCAGTTCAGCAAATATGCTCAATACTGCTCTCTAGAAAGTGGCAGGAGCATTGCACAGCCCAAAGGGAAGGACACGGTAGGTAAAGGTACCCCATGGACAAGTGAAGGTGGTCTTATCTTGGTCCTCTAGGCTGATTTGGATCTGGTTATACCCGCTGAACCCATCTAGGAAAGAGAAGAAATTCTTCCCTGCTAGTCCATCCAACACTTGATCTATGAAAGGCAAAGGGAAATGGTCCTTCTTGGTGGCTTTTTTAATTTCTCGGTAATCTACAAAAATTCTCCACTTCCCAATTTTCTTGGGCAAAAGCACCAGAGGTGAGACCCACTCACTATCAGAGATGGGGTAGATGAATCCTGCATCCAACAACTTTTGCAATTCTTCTTTGACAATGTCTTTAAGGGTTGGATTCATTCTCCTCTTAGGCTTCCTGACTGGTTTACAATCCTCTTTAATGTAAATGTGATGGGTACAGACCGAAGGGTGGACTCCTTTCATTTCCTTATAGTTTCAAGTGAAAGCATCCAAATGATGGTTCAATAAGCTACACAGCTCCTTCTCCTAGGAGGGAGATAGGGCTGAGATGATCTTTAAGGTTCTTCCGGGGCTGAATTCCACATTCTTAAATCTGGGAGAGGTCGGATCAGCCACACAGATGTCCACTAAAGTGCTGGCTTGGGTGCCTTCCACCAACTCTAATGACAGTGCACCGGGAGGTGGATTTTGAATCAAATTCTCAATCAAGTCATCCTCGGTTTGAGGGGCTCCCATGGTAGCTTCTACTATGCACAATGGTGTAGAGTAGACCTCATCCTCATCTCCCTCTTCCAACCAGAGTGGTAAGTCATGTTCTAACAGAGGTTGGGCAGGAGGGTATAGGACTAGCTGCTTGGACATAGGACCATTCTTGAGTGTCATGCTCCCGGCTCGACAACTGATGTAAGCATCCGCAGTAGCTAACCAAGGCCTTCCCAAAATGAGGGGGTATCCTGTGAGTTTTTCCTTTGGCTAAAGGACCAAGAAGTCCACATGGTACTCCCAAGAGTCAACAAAGACCAGGACATCTTCCACAATCCCTTTGGGAGTCATGGTGGAGCGGTATGCTAACTGCAGTACAATCGAGGTCTTTCTTAAGGAACTCTGAAGGTTGAGTTTAAGCATAGTGTCCCTAGTCATTACATTAATGGCAGCCCCTAGATCGATTAAGGTGTGGGGGATTATGGTTCCATTGATGTGGACATCAACTACAGGACTCCTAGGGTCCAAATATTTTGGACAGATTACTTGCCCCAACATTAGATCGGACAGTTGTCTTATGACATTGATAGTCAAGGCATCTCTCTTGCGCCTGCCTGGGTGCCTGAAACATTTCTCCTTGATCAATTTGTTGTATATTGGTACATCTTTTATGGCATAGAGAAGTGGTATTTTCACACACAACTGCTTAAGTTCTCCCAAAAGTTCAGTCTCCTCTGGGTTTGGTTGCATGGTTACTGTTAGTTACTCAGGAAAGGGTGGAATGGATTTGGGTTCAATTTCCTGTTTCTCTTCCTCGTCCTTCGGGGGAGGATGTTGGTGGTCTAGAAGGACCTTCCCAGATTGTAGGTTGATCTCCTGGATTTCCACAACATAGGTAGGGAATGTTGTCTCCCCAGTGTATACCTGCTGGGCCTGTTTGTTGTTGGGGTTCGGGTTCAGTTGAGTAGGCATCTGGGGTTGTCTTGGAGGAGCAAGAGGTAATGGTTGTGGTTTGGCAGGTGGTGGAGGCAGAATGGCGGGAAGAGAGTTGTATTGGGGCCTCCACCCAGGCTGAGGTGCATTCCACTGAGGTTGTGGTTGGACATTTGAGAGAAATGAATGAGCAGTAGGTTGAGTATGGTATTGAGATGGATAAGACCATGGAGGAGGTGCAGACCAGGAAGGATGAGTAGGGGGGCCCCAAGAAGGTATATGAGTGGATTGGTTGGGGCTATAATAAGCTTGAAATGTCCCTTGCATCCCCTGCTGGTAACGTTTGGGCCCATGCGGCCTCCTTTGGTTGAGGAAGTAGAGTGGTTCAGTGGCTGCCTCAGTCCCCTGGTACATGGCTTTAAATCTGGGTAAGGTTGGGCATTGGTTTGTGGGGTGGTCTTCCTCACAAACAAAACATACCTCTACTGAGTGAAATGGACACTCATTCTTAGGGTGCTTCCTCGGACATGTGGGACAGAAAATGGCCAAAGCCCTCTCAGCTTCCTCTTTCTTTTGTTGGATTCGGAAAGTATCAAGTTGCATGGAAATGGTCTGTCTCATCTCACTTTTGAGGTATTCCATCTGATTAACAAACTCATGCTTGGAGAAGGTGGCACTAGCTGAAAGTGGATTCCCCCTACCTTTTTCCGGGCTGCCCTAGAATGGTTTCTAAACACAGTCTTTATGTCCTCATAAGGTAGTTGGTAGATGTCTCCTTCGGCTAGCAAATGGAGGGTATCTAGAAGGTCTTTAGGGATTCCTCGGAGTAGAACCAGCTTCAGAGATTTAGGGTCAAGTGTATATCTGGCCAATTTATAACTAAGTTGGAACCTTTCCTCGTAGTCTTCTAAAGACTCATCACTTCCCATGGTCATCCGAATGATCTCTCCCTTTCATTCCTTTGACCTACAATAGTCCCAGTATTTGTTGTTAAAGGCTTGCTGCATTTGAGCCCAAGTTGTGCTATTGTTTCCAGGTAACCCCATGAACCAGTGTAGTGCTACATCCTTGAGGGTAGAAGGAAAGATTTTCAACTTTTTCTCATCCTTGGTATAGTCATAAGTTCTACAAAGGACAACAAACTCAAAAAGGAAGGTATCAGGGTCTTCGGTGGTCAACCCATGGAAGTCAGGTAAGGCTGAGCGACTTATGTTCATTTTCATGTCCCCGTTGGTCTCTCAGATGGGAAAGGCACCTTCTATTCTCTCCTCATCTCCTATACCATTTCTGTGTTTGGCCATGGTCTTAAGAGGGATGTTCTTTTGCTCTTCTTCTGTTATAGGATCTTCATATATCTCAGGAGGTTCACCTATAGGTTCTTCTGGATCACTGCCACCAAAGAAGAGAGAAGGGTGACTCGGTGATGTGGTGGGGGTGTTGGGCAAGAATTTTCTGGTATTGTTTCTATTCCTACAAGGCATGAAATGAAAGATTTTTGGTTTCTTTTGTTTTTTTTTCTCTGCTTGCACATGCAAAACTGAAATAGATTGAACTGCAACTAACTAAAATCTATCTTGCTGAAATGAAATTGTAGGAATGAAATGCTAAGCTACGCTTGCAGAATTGAAATTGTGGAATTGAAATGCTAATCTACACTTGGAAAATTGAAATTCTAGTCTAGGAAAGTAGGAAATCTCTAGTCTACTTTTGCGGAAATGAAATTGCAGAATGGAAATGAAATAAACTACTTAGCAGAAGGCTGTAGTAGAAAATAGAAGAAAAGCAGCAATAAAAAATACTCTGACGCTTCCCTAGCAACGGTGCCAAAAATACGGTGGGCCCCAGTATTGCAACAATAATGTTGCAACTCCTAGGACTCCCTTCTTAACTTTTATCAACCTGGTAGTTCGTAACAAACTTGGAAGTGATGGTGCTATATGCACAAGTACTAGCTCTTGCCATGGCTGTCACTTGATCAGTTGGCACAAGTTTGCTAGGAGCTTAAGACAACTTCTATGAGCTCTTAGAATAAGCTTTCAACTATGATGGATGAAAGCTAACTCAAAGGAGATTAATCTACTTGCAGAAAGAAACGAAAAGCTGAAAGGAAATGCAAACCTTAGCAAACCCTAGTTTTACCGACTAGCCCTACTGGTGCAAGAAAAGTGGTGAAAGTGATGGAACTGGATTCCATTGACTATTGGAAAAGTAAAATACATGTGACTAAGCTACTTCTGAAGAGAAATATGAAAAAAACATCTTTTTGCATTTTTCAATCATATTTGTGGAATTTTCTTGCATGTGTTCGACTGTTGTTGACTATACAGAGGTGAGGTGAGGAATGGAACTAGCGAGGCACTTACAGGAGGTTGGGAAGGTGAGCATAGGGCCTAAGGGGTCCCTAGCACCCTTCAAGAGAGTTTTATAGTGTTTGGATATCAAGAAACCGCTTTCGTAAGCTTCTACAGGAAGTCTGCACGGGTTCTACAGGATGTTCTAGAGGATGTTCCGAAAGGGAATTTTGGAGGGTTGATGGAGGAAGAAAGGTGAAGAAATGGGTATGGAGGTGAGATAAGGGTGTGAGGAGGTCTAGGAATTGGTGGATGGAGCTAAGGAGTGATGAGGATGGTTGGATTTGTTCAAAGAGGGGTAGAGAAATGTTGCACAAAAATATGGAAATTAGGGCAAAGCGAGTGAATGTGGAAAATGTAAGGCAAGAATTCGAGTTAGAGGATGGAACAAGTGGGATTGATGGAGTATGGGTAGATATATAGGTATTACAGGTGCTCTGCAAGTTATTTCACAAACTAAACAAACAAAGACTCAGAAAATCAAGGACCTAGCTACTTTAACCTAATCTGACCTAAATAACAACAAAGAAAATGAACATAAGTTTATTTGCAATGAAATAATGTGAAATAGCTATGCAAACTAATAAATGATGAACCTGAGCATGTAACCACAACTAGTATCAACTTCTGCAAATGAGAATCTAACACTAATAAGTGCATGGTGAAGCAAAGACAGTGTTTTTGGTGGCAGCAAGGACACCTTGGTCCCAACTCATGGTCCCACAGAGAGAGAGGTGAGATTAGGGTTGCTTGATAACATTTTTTTGAAGATATTCTCTGTTCTTAACCTATCAAATCAATCTGAACATGAAAATCCTTTTTAATCATCAACAATGACCTAGGTAACCAAGCAAGATTTTAATCTACTTAACATAAATTATTTTGCAAAGACACTAAAAAGAAATAACAGTAAACAAAGGAAACCTTGGCACTTGGGTTGGGCCCAACCCCAAGAGCTACAAGCTCCTAAGAAAAATCTCATAACTGGTGCCAAATGAAACTGCTTTCCATTACTAAAAAATAACCATGTCACAAAGAAAGTTGTACAACAGAAGCTACAAAATGAGTTGAAAAACTAACATCACTATAGTGAAAAATACAACTGCTCAAAAAGTAACCTACAAAGGCTGGAAGCCTTCCTATTTATGCACAACGAAGGTCTCCAACAACCCTCCTTAACTAAAGGGGCTCGGCTGCTCAAACTACTAATGATCAGTCACTTCACACAAAACTGCTCGGCTGCCCTTGGGAATCCTTTTTGGTGGCCTGCTGAACTCCGAGCTGAGGGTGGAGAATTCGAGGAAGGGGCCATTTAATGTAGTAGACACCCTTCCTACGAATTCTTACCCTTGTTCCTTCATGCTTGGCTGTCATCTGGCTCATAATTTCTTGGCCTTGCTCCAAAATTTGTCCAAAAATCTACGATAACCATGTGTTATCCTTCTTGGTCAAGTGACTTTTCTCATTCATTCATCTAACATAAATATACTAAAAAATTATGCATAAACTATGAAAAATGGTGGATTGATGAAGAACAATTAGGCAAAATGAGCCCAATAAGTTACCCAATTACGGGGCTCATCAAATATCTTGATATTATGGCACTTTCCAGAGAAATTTATGGTTCCTCCACTTGCAACTATCACTTGACACTTTGGTGTTGGATATAGGAAGCAATTCAATTCCTTTTCTATCTTACAATGAATAAAATTATGGGTACTTCCTGAATCAATCAACACTATTACCTTTTTCTTCTTGATATGTCCTTCTATCTTGATAGTTTGAGGGGTGGTAGTTTGAGGCAATGCATTACAAGATATGGTTGGATTCATTTCTTCTTTATCTATAGTTTGATCTTGGAGCATATCCTCTTCTTTTGACATTTCTTGCTCCTTTTCTTCCTCCTCTTCACAATCTATGTGGAATAATTTCTTCTCAGCACACTTATGACCTTTAGTGTATTTTCTATGACAACTATAACAAAGCCCTTTTTCTCCCTTTTTTTCCAATTGTTGTGGTGTCAACCTTGTAGCTTGTGGAAGTCTAGGGCCGCAACACTTCCATCTTTATAGTTGTGAGTGGTAGGCTTCCTCATTGCCATAATTTTTCTTTCCATTTTTCTTGCTAACTTGAATGCCTTATCTAATGAATCAGGTTCCCAAAGGCGAACCTCATGTTGGATATTATCCTTTAAGGTTCCTATGAACACATCAATCCTATGCTCCTCTATAATATCTTTTACCCTTATGTTGAATTTTTGGAATTCCTCAATGTGCTCCATCATTGAACCCTTTTGTTTGAGATTTATCAATTGGCTAAAAAAGGTGTTCCTTTTTGTATCCTCATAATGTGTTATAGTTTCCTCCATAAACATTGCCCAAGTGACAATTTGTTTACGAGAGCAAAGCCATCGATACCATACAAACTTATTTGGTTCCAAATATAAAGTTGCAATACGTACCTTTTGTGTTTTTTGCACATTATGGAGATCGAAAAATTTCTCCATCTGTAGTATCCATGTTCCAGGATCCTTGCCATCAAAATTCCCCATATCGATTTTGGGAACATGATGGGTCTTCAGTCTAACATTAGAGTCTATGAAACCATGATTAACATTTCGGTTGTTCTCATCATGAGTTTCCTTTACTACCCTTTCACCATTAGTGACCATTTATTATAGCAACTTATTCAAATTTATCTTTAATTCTTCCATCTTATCATCCATGCCATTCATCTTAGCATCCATGCCATTCATCTTAGCTTCTACGCCTTTCTTTAAACCATCCATCTTAGCTTCCATATTATCCATCTTAACTTGCATGCCATTCATATTAGCTTCCATGCCATTCATCTTGGCTTCATTTACCTTTAGTGAGAGTGAAATTTGTTGTACTTGGTCTTGTAATTTTGATATATCATGTTACATTTCTTCCTCTTTTTCACGAGTCATGCTAGAGCTTTCAGGTTTCTTACTACGTGTTTCCATTTTATTTCTTCGGGGCATTAATTAATGCTAATAATTCTTCATTATTCCCTTTGAATTCCTTCAAAATAAAGTTTCAAATCAATCTTATGCAAAATTCAAAAAACAACCACACATTTTTTTCACTTTGTAATAGCTCGATATTCAATCTGTTGTATCTTGATAACTGTATATCTCAAATATCTAATCAAGTCCTCTTTCTAACCCCACAAGTCTAATCAAGATTGGATTCTCCAAGGAAGAGTTATGATAAATCTCCCACAGTGACCTAATTATAGAATAGTTCAATAGAGCGAACTTGTACGATGTTCCACTTGTCATTGTTTCGACCTTAGTACCTGAAGACTATAGGTCATCTTCTTTTTGAAAATTCTTACAAAATTTCAATCTGATGCTCAAAACAAAAGCTATGATGATGTTCCCCAGGTCACCTGTTTGGAATGTAATTCAGGAGTTTGCAAAAATTCCAAATTCCTTAGATCATATCTCCGCAAATATAGCGAGCCAAGCTTTGAAATTTGGACACGAAGTTTAGAAAGATTTCGGCCCAAATGGGTGTTTTCTTGAGCTTATGCAACATCGCAGAAAAAAAGTTATAGTGAAAATGCCACGATGACTTGTTTAGAGAAGCAAAACCCTAGAATCCAAAACTCTCATACCAAATGTTAGGAAACGAGCTCACAAAAATATAGAAAAGATAGATCAATGCCTTAGAATTTAGCCTCTTCGATGGGGAAACCTCCTTTACATTACACAAATGAACAATTCTTGGATGATAAAAATGATTAGACCTCTCTTCTATATATAAGAGTCTAAGGGGTCACAATGTAATCAAGCCGACATAATAGTAATAACACAAGGGCACAAAATTAACAATAATGGGTTTCTATGGGGCACACTAATAACAATATGGGGACAATAGGGGCACAATAATAACAATAAGGGATACAATGACAATAGTAATGGGGGAATCACTAGTATTATAGGGGCCTAACAGCTTCCCAAACAGTGCTCCTAAACATTCATTGAATAAACAATCAAAAGATAGAAATATTATAGTAGTCAATCTAGCTAGAGATATCAAACAAATTCCCAAAAAAATAGGATCTAATTCTTAAATACACACACAATCAAAACTACTTAACGAATCCATTCTCCACTATTTTCAAATAAAAATATTTTTTTATTGCAAATTTTCAAAGGAATAAAATGGAACGTAGATAATTTTTTATTTTTAACTTTTTTTGAAATACGAAAACATTAAAACATGATATTTGATTTGTTTTGATTATGTATGAGGAGTAAATTAGTTTATTTGTGTGGTTTTTGTCCTTGCTAAGTTTTATGATCAAACTATATGAGGAAAGGTAGAAAATGGAAATTATTTTTAGGGAAATTAAACTATCCCAATGTCATATAATATTTGATTTGTTTAATCTTATTTTTATGGAAATTAAACTATCCCAACATCATATAATATTTCATTTGTTTAATCTTTTTTATAGTAAAATTTCATTTTTATATAAGTTTAACCAATATTAAAATGGAAAAGGGGAAATTTTGGAAATGATAATGGTAGAACCCATATTATAAATATATTTTTGTTATATTAGAAAAAAATAAAAATAAAAAAACCCTTCACAAGTGTAAGGTTACTTAGCCATGTGAATAAGAGGCTTGAGCTAATCACATTTATGATTTTGGTTTTTAGTTTTGAGTTAAATTCTTGGTCTTATATTTCCTTAGTGGGTATAGGTTGAAATTATATATGACTAAACTATTTACTTATATACTATATTGCTTAAGTTAATCACATTTATGATTTAGATTTCTAGTTTTAGTTAGATTGTTGCTCTTATATTTCCTTAGTGTTATGGGTTGAAATTTTATATGACTAGATTATATTTACTTATACACTAGATTGGTTCATTGATAATGTTATATTAAATCCAAGAAGTTGGTAAGTTATATATGTTCTTGAGTTGTTTTAGATTATGGGTTGTAATTCTATATGATAGATTATTCTTCATTGATCATTTTATGTTAAATATTAAGCATAAATTCCAAAAGTTGGTAAGATATATTTATTCTTGGGTTGTTTCACATTTGATTTTTTTTATAGGAAATATGTTTCTATTTTGACTAGCCAAGTTGGTATGATTTCCTAATAATTGTAAGTATTTTTGTTCAATAGAGTTGGCCTATTTAGGTTTAGTGTCATTGTAGTTAATTTTTCTTGAGAAAAACATTTATATCCAAAAATAGGAATATACAAAAAATTTGTCCATAAAGACTCATCAAAACAAACCAAAAACATCATGGTGTTAGACTCTATCACTTCAACCCATAACAAAAATTGGACCATCATTGATAATCCCTTCCAACAAATATAGCCTTCAGACTGAAGACAAACTTAATCAAATTAATAATTGACAATTCATTAAAAAATGAGATTAAATAGACGATCTTGAATAAACTAGTCCACATCATACCAAGCTTAAGTCTTAAAACATAAATTATAGGCTTTTATATTGATGGGCATAAACAAATTCATATATAGGAGAAGAGACATCCCAACACTCCAACACCTCCTTGGATAGCGTATCCACTAGTTGATCAGACCTACAAAAAATATGGGCAAGGATGCCCATTATAACTTATGAATGCATTGTTAAATTTGAGAAAATAAGGATTCAAACTATACATTCTCCATACAAGAATTCACCTTAGCCTCTTAAAAACCTTTTTCAAAATCCCCCATCACTTACATACTCTTAAAACCATGAACATTTGGAAAATAAAGAAGAGAAAACAATGTTGAGAACTTGAATTTTGAATTGGAACCATAACCCAGAACATATTTGATATGAAAGAAATAAATTATATTTACAAACAAAATAACACCAACCCCACACCTAAGTGGATGCCCCTGGCCCCATTAAAAAAACCCCATGCGGTATCAAAGTCTAGAGCAACCATAACCATCACACGATCTTTCTTTGTTTTAGGGTTTTGGTTGAATTCACCCATAAGATGGAATATCAAAACAATCGTAGGTTTTGTTGGGACCCTGTTATCCTAAAACACAGTAAAATTACTAGCATGCCATACAAAATAAACAAAAGGACAAGACATTGAATCACAGTTAGAGATAGTTGCTAAACCAACCCTGGATGCATAGCTCTAAGCTTTCCTTATTCCACCATACCTTTGGATAATTTATTTTGCAACAAACTCAAGAGTTTCTTCAAAAAGGGGCCTTTTACACAAAGGTGGTATATTGATTCTATCACCTAATGGCACAAAGTATGCCAACTAGGACTTATTGACCACGATTACTTCTAAATCGAACTTACATTGAATCTTAGAAGCTTCATTCCCATGAAGTCAAATGTCATGAAATTTTCCTTTCAAATTTTGATGATAAAACCCTAGATTAGAAATAAACTCAAACTCAACATGGTAATTTCCAAAATGATATCAACCAGAATACAAATTTCTCCTAGCTAGTTTAGTGTTTGGGTATATTTGTTGTAAAAATAATAGAAGACGATGAAAAAGAAGTAGAATGATCAATAAGGAGAAGATTAAACATTGGAAAGGACACAACCTGCATTGAATTTTCCTCTCTACTAGCTACCACCTACATTTATTAATGAACATCATCTATCTCATAATAGGTTTTGGAAGTAACACAAAATCTAGCAGAGTTTTTATTTTAGTACTGTTATGCTCCTATACCAATAGGTGTCATATTTCATGATTGACACTGATGAGCTCTATAATCTGTTCATACCTTCTCTTGTTGTAAAGGTTTTCCATATTGTCAAAATCAAAATGTTAAAAAAATGTAAAGAGGGTGTGCCCTAAAAGAAGAATCAAAGGGTAAAAAGAATAAAATGGTAAAAAGAAAAAGTGAAAGAAATGAACCCCAAACAAAATAGACCAAGAAAGTGTGTAAGTCTAAAATGCCACGACTATTTTATTTTCTGTAATAATCAGATTGTGTGCAGCTTGGTGATTTATGCCACCATTGATGAATGGCCAAACAACTTAATCTTGTCTAGTTCATGTTTGAATTTCCTATTTTAGAAATAGAGAATAAAATCTGACCAAACTGTTTGATCTTGGTAGATAAGTAGGCAGTGTGGGTAGAATGGTGTTGCAGAATGATACTTGTGATAGATTTTGTCTCCAAAAATGTCAACTTTCATTTTTATCACAAGTACCATACAGACATTATATTTGAAGCAGCTCAAGCAAAACAAGGCTATATGACTAACTCCCCTTCAAAATTTTCCCTGAACATTCACTAATTCCCCCAAAAGTATTAAGATATGTTCTTAATATCACCCATAAACCATTCATTTCATTTCATAAAGTTCTCTTGAGTGAAATCCTACTTTTACTTAGGAATAATGCACCATGTCACTTAAAAACCCCTTTTTGTCTCTAGCCTAAGTTTCTACGTGAAATTCCTAACATTTAAACTTAGCACTTGTTCATTATATTTATTCATATTAACTGCTGACAATTATTATATAAATCAAACATA
>APFE030632750.1:0-29002 GCA_000404065.3 Pinus taeda | reverse complement strand
GCATGACTTTCCAAAAATAGTAAATCACCTTGGATAAATTGGAAATCAAGTATAGTTGAAAGAAAATCTCTTAAATTATCATTAATCAATCCTAATAGTTCAATTGACTTAATACTCAATATTATTATTATTATTATTATTATTATCTTTTATGAGGCTGTGATATTATTATTAAAAGGGAATTACAAGTCACCTTCATCTCCTTAATCACTTGACACCTCTCTCCTTGATGACTCTCATGGCTCTATATAAATCTCTCTCTTTTAATAATACATTACACTCTATTTTATTCACTCATGAAAGAATGGCATACTTCTCTTACACTCATTAAAGACATGTCATAAAAGATTCCTCTTACACTCTCTTTAATGCTTAAGTTACATTCTCCTTAACTAAGGCATGAATACCTCTCCTTAATGGAATTATTTACACTCCAACACATATTTAATTAAATTTGGAATTAAATAGTGGATATAGAATTTCAAAATAACTAAAAAACTCAATTCTAGTGATTTCCATATAAAAACAATTTCCCAATTTTAATGAAATATGTGTTCTCCTCTAAATGAAATACAAGGCATTCATATTACTCCTCCTTTATGACAAGAATTTCTTGCTCCTCCTATATAAGTGTCTCATGTATTCTCACTTAGGGGGAGAGGGAGGTGCATTGTGATACCAAGAGTTGGAGAGATTTGAAAAATATTGAGAGTGTGAGACTTAGAGAGTAGCCAATTGCTTTCGAAATGATTTTGAAATTCCTAAACTAAATTACTATGTAGTTGTACCTGGTGGAGCTGACCATGAGTGGTGTTGGGAGGAAGTGAAACTTATCTTCCTCATCTTGCCTTGGATAGACCTCTATTGCAATATTTTGGGTATTGTTTGTGAGCTCTTACAACTCAACAGTTCCAGGGGGAGAAGTTCTCCCTGGATATAGTTGGGTGGAAAGTCAGATGGTTCAAATGAGTTGGTTAAGGGATTAAAGATGGATCATATCTCAATGATTGGAGTTGAATATATCTTCAGCTATAATTTTTATTGTCCTAAAATTATAGTTATATAGCTTTCGAATAAAATAAAAGGTAGAAATTTAAATTATTGTAAAAATCTATTTTTTGTTTAAGTTTATGTTATTTGGAATCTAATTGGATATTTGAACATAAAGATTAAGAGTGGTCTATATGAATGGATGTTTATATCTTAAGATGTTATGGAATTATTATTGGTGTAGTCTATTGTACTAACATCGATATTGTAGCATTTGAGAAAGGAAAGACAAATATTTTTGAAGGTAACAACAATAAAGAAATTTCAAAGGACTTGGGTAAGAGTTCATGAGTTATGGTTTTTTTTCACGTAATTAGAGACATGTTCTAGAAAGGGTTTCAGGATATTTTGCAAAGTGTTTGAAAAAATTAGTGAATGAGAAATTCTATTATTACTTCTATCATTATGCATTAATAAGTGTTAACTTGCAACCTACCAGAGTAGGAGATGGATGCATACCTAAAACATACCAGGAGGATTCACTAGATCAGCTGTTGAAATAAAAATGTTAAGAAAAACAAGATGGAAGACAAGAGTTTGAAAGACAATCATTGAGGTAATTTTCAATCATTATGTATTGCAATAGTTCATGATGCTTACCATGGGTTTGTAGGAATGATTGAATGAAAATAATGTTTGATGAATCCCAAATCCCTTCAATTCACTTATAGTTGATAAAATGAATTTTAAAAGAATTTAGACAATACATAAGTAATTTTAATTTAATTATAGGTTGTAATTGATTTTTCATAGCTGTAGATTCAAGCTTGTATGCCATTTGTTTGACAAAATTTCTAAATGAAATTCTTGGAGTCAACATATTTGCTAGTTTTTAAAAATGCATCTATGTGTGGTTTCATATCGATTCAGGACAACATAAGGGGGTATCCGTGCCATATGAACCTGTAACCCCCGATTTGATTCCAAAACAACATGTTTCAAAACCAAGATTGTAAATCTAGGAGATTTTGCAGATTGCTGTTCCTAACTTTGTGCACCTGTTTTCGGGCAGTATAAATGCAACATTTACACCAACATTTAATTTGTCAATCCAGGTAAGTAAACTTAGAGGCGTAGCACAATATATGTCAGAATACGACCTTAGGGATCTATTAAATAAAATCCAAACTCTTGCAAGAAATTCAAAAGGAGCATCATTCAGGAAAAATAAACAAGACTCTTTAAAGCAAAGTAAACACACTTTCGGAATCTACTTATGGCTTCTCTTCTGGTCTGAGTTGACTCCTGCAATAAGTCTTCCTCAATTGTCCAGGGGACAAGGGAATGTACGCCCCATTCAAAAGAAAGTGATTCAATAAATAAAGAATGTGAAACCTTGTAGAACATTATTGCTATGTTGCAAACATGAATTTAAACTAGAAATCACACAACTTCATTCCAACTAATCTAACGAAGTAATTGAATTCTTTAAGAAGAATCAAAATAATAATGCACTGCTTCTCTTAAAGAAAATTTAGTACTTTAGTTGTAAGAGAAATATGCAATAAGAACCAATAATTCATGTTGTTTACTCTGACCTTATTAAATACTTCCTTATAATATATGCAACATTTAATTATAATGAAGAATTATGTGTGCTTTTTGTCAACATGATTCTCTTTCCTTATGCTGATCCAAGCATTTGCTTGCAAAAGTGCAGGAATAAATGTTTTCCTGCAACAGTTTAGGAATAAATGTTTTCCTGCAACAGTGCAAGAATAAATGTTTTTTTGCAAAAGTGTAGGAATAAATGTTTTTCAACAAAAGTGCAGGAATCTGTCTCATAGACTATTCAAAGTAAATTATGAGTATATGTCCAGTTAAGTTAACCAGAATTCTTGCTCAGCAATTATTTCACCATTTTGTTCTGGAAATAAACTTTGTTAGGCAACAATGATATCAGGGTAGATCTCTGTAAGAATAAATAAGAGACAGTTAAAACATTCATTGTTTACTTTAGTTCAACCTTTATAAAAATACGTCCAAAAGAATTGATATTAAACTTAAATAGCCACAACAGTAAAATAAAGCTTTTGGAATGAAATTGAAAAGGAAATTACTGAAAGAAGAGCTATGAAATGAAATTGCAAAATTATCTAAGATCACATTCACATCAAGCAATCTAAAATGCAACAAATGAAAGTTAAGAGGTTTGGGGCAACAGACTGGCTGGTGGGCACAATCATCCAGCTTGTTGCCCTTGCAAAAATTTAAATCACAATCTTATAACATTATAGAGAAACAAAATTACTCAGAAGTGATTTCCAAATAAACTCATTTCAGAGTAGAAACCAGAATTTAGAATTTAATGCCAAAGAAATTCATTTTAGAATTCTTGTTACATATTCATTAAATAATGCAGCGCTGGCTCTAATGGTCCCCTACAGGGATCATCCCGCTGGTGCGCATCTCCTCCTTCCCTGCACAGAAAGATCTAATTCCATATCCTACAAATGAAATACAATTTAAAAACTACAAACTGCCATCCTCCCCACACCTACGTAGCTCCTCTCTTTTATATTGGTTTTTAAATGATAGTTTCTTTAGAAAAAATGGTTTTTTTAATAAAATGCCTCCAAAGAACTCTATGTATTTCCTTAACCATTACGAATTTCGGAAAACTGTTTGGAGGAATTCTAGCTTGTTATATTTTCAACAATAACCTCTCTCACATTTTTTTGGTTCAGATCCATTTCCTCGTAAATCGTGCCTGAAAATGATTGTTTGAAATATGAGATGCTAAAATCATGGAAAAACAATTTAATTTTAGAAAACTGCCTCAAAGACCATTATGTAACTTTTAGACCATTACAAATTTTAGAAATTGGTTTGAAGCTTTGTCAACTTGTTATACTGGGACCAAAACCCATGTTATAGGATTTCTTCATTCATCGTCACGTGCATGGAATGAGCAGAAGTTGGAAATTTGGAAACTGCTTTGAATTTGGGGCTGAGGCATTAATTATTTCCTAAACATAAATCTGTATGACCTGGGTGTATATTAGTTTATGTGGAAATGTTCAAACACCATTTTGAACAAATACCTCTTTCATATTTCCCTATAGATGTGTCAATGTATGAAAGCCCCAAATTAGTGCAGGCATGTTGGTGTAGGCAGAGCCGGTGCAGGAATGTTGGTGCAGGTACATCTGGTATAGGAACTGCTACTATAGGAATGTTAACACCTGCCACAAAAGAGCTTGACATTAATGATATTTTCACATTAAATTAACAAAACAAGAAGAGTTCATAGAGAAAATATTGTCAGCTCTAAATGCCTCTAAATGATAACTTAATAATGCGTAAAACGAATAATAATGATTATAGAAACTTAGTACAGACATAAAATTATTTAGGTAAATCATTAAAATTTGGACAAAATGGAGGTTCAACGCTCCCCCACATTGACCTTCTTGCATTTCCTCATGAAAGCCAAACCATAGGACCATAAAAGCATGGAAGAAGGCAGGGGAAATGTTTTAAAGATCAAATTATGATTTCCAACAAAAGTGTTAGCAAAAACAAATCTTAGCAAGGAAATATGAAGATATTGTGGTATGTCATGATTTAAAGTATTCAACAAGTCTGGAACATCACTATTACAGTTCCAAATAAAACCATGTTACATCCCTTATGAAAGTATCGAGTGCAGGAATGATAAAATTACAACAACATCAAGCATAGGAAAGGAATGCTTTTTACCATAAATTATGGAAAACGAATATCGCACCTTTATGATAGACATCACATACCCGTTGTCTTGTTTCAGTTGGATTCCCTTCTTGCCATATATTTGAGAGCTCTTATTTTTGTCCAGAGTCTTATTAACAATCATGATAAAAATCAAATCTTTGTTGAAAAGGCGCAATTTCAAGAAAATTACCATAAGAATCCTTCACCTAATACAACAATCCTATACCTACATCACATAGTGATTATTTAGAGGAAACCACAAACAATCGACATTGTTTTCCATCAACACCTTGTAAGTAATCATCACCGAGTAATTCATCACTCTAAATACCATAAACAAATTAAGTGAGTTATGATACGAGAAAAGGGAGATGAAGATAAAACAAAATGACACCTTCCTGGACTGATCAACGAATTGAACACTCTAAATTTATTGTCACATAGACGCGAAAGTAAATTTCTCCTTAATCAAGTACAAAGAATTATCTTCACTAAGGGTACCACATCATTAACGATTCCTAATTTTTGAAAGATAGAACTCAAAGCATCATGCTCAAAGCATCTTAAAACCATTATCCAAGAAATAAAACGATGCATTTTAGGGAAAGATAAAGATAACGACGTAAATCATAGTGTGAAATTAACTTTACCATAGACATGGCCCTGTTTCCCACAGGTGTTTATAACTTTGGTAGGGATGTCTTTTAACCTAGTGAAATGCCTATGTCCCACTTACTAGATATAGATTCAGAGTTAGCTTATTTGACCCTTTTTAAAATTTAGATGAAGGCCACTATCCTGGCTTGGTAACCAGTTGATGGTAGTTCGACTCACAACAAATAACATGGATGAATAGGCCAGCTCGTGATGAGACCTCCTGTCTTCCAACTTTTCAGCTGAAAGCCATTACTCTGGCTTGGTGACTAGCAACAGTAATCCATGGATGTTAGGTCTCATGATCATGGTAGGTTGGCTCATCACAAGACCTCCTATCCTCCCCTAAATATTTTATAAATTATAATTGTGATTAACCTTACAGGTTACTTAATAAGTGGGGAGATAGATCTACTCTTTAAGAGTACATGATGGCGTGAAAAGTTTTTAATTACTAATCATTACTGGCTAGTTTCTCTACCTTAAATACTTATTAAAAATATCCCAGATAATGACTAAAATATTCTTTAAATTAATAATGCTAGTGTTCTCATGAATAGCTTATTATGATCTTTACAAGAGTGGTCCACCATAGGGGGCTCTCCAATAGTACCTTCTCAAGGAAACTGGAAATATATATCTCATATGACAACTTCTTTAGAGTGGTTAATCATGGTTACTTTTGAAAAATCATGAGGTATTAGAGTGAATCATACTCAACAAGAATTGTCACATATGTGTGCGTTAAAAACTCATGTGGATTAAAAGTGGCTTCGGTGGCTATGCTTTGAAAGTCAAAACCCCAATTGCAGTGTTGTAACATCTTTATTCATGGCATTTCTTTATTCTTCTACCCTACTCTACCCTAACAAGAGGAAGACTCCCTTTTAAGTATAGGAGGACTTCCAATGCAACCAATTGCACAACAAAATGCTAATTATACTCACACTTAGTTTTAAAGAATAAACTTCAAGACATACCAAAGCGTGAGAAACCAATTTCTTCAATTGATATGATACCAAGAGTTTTTGAATGATGAGGAAATTAGGTGGTTTGATGATTTCTCAAAACCAGGATTCGATGAAATCCACACATGTATGATTCTCCAACTGATGCAAGTCTTCCACAGTTTGATAGTCACTCTTCTAGAGGCAAAAAGGATTTGGTGAAAGACAAAAGATAAATCCCTCAAATTTAGGCTCAAATATTTGATTTCAAAATTGACAAGAATGATTGAGAGAGATTCTAAGGTTTTGATTTTCAAAAACATTTTGAGAGTAAGTTCCAATGAAATATTTCTCCTCCAATGGTCTTTGAATGATAACTTCCTAGGGTGAATGTTCAGTGGTAATGGGGGAAGTTTCGAAATTCATTCCCTTTCCAAACATGGAAGATGTAGTATTCTGTTCAACATGGGAATCAACTGAAAGAATAGGTGGTTCCAATTGTTGTGCAACCACATGGTTTAGATTAGGGTTTATGATATTGTTTGGGCTAGGGTTTTGGTAATTCTTGGACTAAGGCTTGGGTTTGGATTGGGATTAGGGTTTGGACTAGGGTTAGATCTAGGGTATGGACTAGGGTTAGGGTATATATTAGGGTTTGAATGAGAGATAGGGTATGGGTAAGGATAAGGAGTAGGGTAATGATTAGGATAAGGGGTAGGGTATGGATTGAGGCTAGGGTAAGGTTGCACATACAGCTGAGACCATGGGGGAGGATAACTTAATGGTGCATTGGAAAGAAATTGTGGTTGTTGTTGGTGCTCATATGATTGAATTTGCATGGGAGATTGCCCCAGAGATAAGGATCCAAATGGTTCTTAAGGCCATCAAGATATCTAGTTCGATGATGAGGGCCAAGGAGAGGGCCACTATGGCCATGAAGTGGGATATTCGATTGGAGGAGGATTAAAAGTTTGCCATGAAATTAGAGGATTATAAACATTTTGAGAAACCTGCTCAGGAAAATAAGCATTATTCCAAGTATCAAATAATAAGGTGTTTTGAGTTATACATAGTATTTGATTTGATTCGTTACTTGATTTCCTGAGTACCTTTAGTAATCTTGGTAGTAATGGGCAATGTTCCGTTAGATGATCCTCTTCACAAATTTTGCAAAATTTCAAGCTACTAAGTGGACTCTTTCCAAGGAGGTGTTTCTTTCTACAGTTGGCACAAAAGATAAGCGTGGGTTTTCATCTTGCTCCCGTTCTTCCTGCAAATCATCCAATTTCGAAATTAAATATTTAATGATATCATTTTTATGTTCAATCAAAATATTAAATTTTTTGATTGTTAGTTCTTCATCGGATGAATAGTATGTCTCTGTAGTAGCATAAAAATTCCTCATTAGATGATTCCTCAAAATACCATTTTCCTATTTTTAACAATCCAGCTGGTACTTTCGTTAGCACATGAATGGTGTATGTAGGGTGGGGGGTTATTTCAACCTGAAAAACTCAAATGAACAATTTCAATAAAAAGAAAACCCCAAGATTATAAACTAAGGAAAGCACACTTGCGGAAATTAAATAACCTCTAATGCAGAAAAAGTAACACACTTTGTAGTAAAAGAAATTTCTCATAAAAACTCAATTGAAATAAATCAAGCATCACACTTTGCAGAAAAAAAATAAAAATAAATAAATAAAAATTACTCATAAAAACCAAATTGCAGTAAAAGAAACAAATAGGGCATCACAATTTGCAGTAAAGGAAATCACTCATTTGTAGAAAGGAAAACATTGCTTGTCAACTCTCTGGGAATTCCATCCACTATGCTTCAGTAAACAAGAGGAATCTCGTTAATCTAGAAATTCAATTGAGAAGGAAAGAGAAAAGCATGACAAATCATTGAGGCCTTATCCTACAACGCCTCCTCGACAACGACGCCAAAATGTCGGGTAGTATAAATGCAAGATTTACACAAACATATAATTTTTCAATCCGGGTAAGTAAATTTAGAGGCGTAACACAATATATGCCAGAATACGACCTCAGGGATCTGTTAAATAAAAACCAAACTCTTGCAAGAAATTCAAATGGAGCATCATTCAGGAAAAATAAACAAGACTCTTTAAAGAAAATAAACACACTCCAGGAATCTACTTCTAGCTCCTCTTCTAGGTTGAGTTGACTCCTGCAGTAAGTCTTCCTCAATTGTCCAGGGGACAAGGGAATGTAGGCCACATTCAAAAGAAAGCGCAAGAAATAAAGAATGTGAAACCTCTTAAAACATTATTTCTATGTTGCAAACATGAATTTAAACTAGAAATCGCACAACTTCATTCCAACTAATCTAAGGAAATAATTGAATGCTTTAAGAATAATCAAAATAGTAATGCACTGCTTCTCTTAAAGAAAATTCAGTACATAGTTGGAAGAGAAATATGAAATAAGAACCAACATATAATTCATGTTGTTTACCCTGATCTTATTAAATACTTCCTTATAATATATGCAACATTTAATTATAATGAAGAATTATGTGAGCGTTTTGCCAATAAGAGTCACAATCTTTGCTTATGTTGATCTGAGCATCTGCTTGCAAAAGTGCAGGAATAAATGTTTTCTTGCAACAATGCAGGAATAAATGCTTTCCTACAACAGTGTAGGAATAAATGTTTTTTTGCAAAAGTGCAGGAATAAATGTTTTTCAACAAAAGTGTAGGAATCTGTCTCATAGAATATTCAAAGGAAATTATGAGTATATGTTCAGTTAAGTTAACCAGAATTCTTGCTCAGCAATTATTTCACCATTGTGTTATGGAAATAAGCTTTCTTACGTAGCAATGAGATTAGGGTAGATCTTTGTAAGAATAAATAAGAGACATAATTAAAACATTCATCGTTTACTTTAGTTCAACATTTATAAAAATACATCCAAAAGAATTGATATTAAAATTAAATAACCAAAACAGTAAAATAAAGCTTTTGGAATGAAATTGAAAATGAAATAACTGAAAGAAGAGCTATGAAATGAAATTGCAAAATTATCTAAGATCACACTCACATCAAACAAACTGAAATGCAGCAAATGAAAGTTAATAGGTTTGGGGCAATGCACTGGCTGGTGGGCCCAACCATCTAGCTCGTTGCCCTTGCAAAAATTTAAATCACAATCTTAGAACATTATAGAGAAACAAAATTACTTAGAAGTGTTTGCCAAATAATCTCATTTCAAAGTAGAAACCAGAATTCAGAATTTAATGCCAAAGAAATTCATTTCAGAAGTCTTGTTACATATTCATTAAAAAATCTGGCGCTAGCTCCAATGGTCCCCTCTAGGGATCATCCCATTGATGTGTAGTTCCTCCTTCCACACACATAAAGATCTAATTCCCTATTCTGCAAATGAAATACAATTTACAAACTACAAACTGCCATCCTCCCCACACCTACATAGCTCCTCTCTTTTATATTGGTTTTTACATGATAGTTTCTTTAGAAAATAACATGGGGATTGAATCCCAACTGATATTCATCAATAGAATATCAGTACAACCATTTACACATTGAAGGAATGAATATATAGCACAAATTTCCCAAGTCTGGCCGTTTTCTACACTTTTGGAAAAATCAGTTATTTTTAATAAAATGCCTCCAAAGAATTCTATGTATCTCCTTAACGATTACGAATTTTGAAAAATGTTTGGAGGAAATATAGCTTGTTATATTTTCAATAATAATGTCTCTCATAATTTTTTGGCTCAGATCCATTGCCTCAGAAATCATGCCTGAAAATGACTGTTTGAAATCTGAGATGCTAAAATTATGGAAAAACAATTTATTTTTAGAAAATTGCCTCAAAGACCGTTATGTAACTTTTAGACCATTATGAATTTTAGAGATCGGTTTCAAGCTTTGGCAACTTGTTATACTGGGACCAAAACCCATGTTCTAGAATTTCTTCATTTGCCTTCATGTGTATGGGAAACGAGATAGAAGTTGGCAATTTGGAAACTACAAAGAAATTCGGGCTGAGTCATTAATTATTGCCTAAACATAAATCCGTATGACCCGGGTGTATCTTAGCTTATGTGGAAGTGTTCAAACACCATTTTGAACAAAAAAATCTTTCATATTTCCCTGTAGATGTGTCAATGTATGAAATCCCCAATTTAGTGCAGACATGTTGGTGCAGGAATGTTGGTGCAGGCACATCTGGTATAGGAACTGCTACTATAGGAATGTCAACACCTGCCACAAAAGAGCCTGACATTAGTGATATTTTCACATTAAATTAACAAAACAATAAGAGTTCATAGATCAACAATTGTCAGCTCTAAATGCCTCTAAATGATAACTTAATAATGTATAAAATGAATAATAATGATTGTAGACACTTAGTACAAACATAAAATTATTTAGGTAAATCATTAAAGTTTGGACAAAATGGAGGCTCAACACTTGTTCTTGAGTTTTTGGTGAAAGAATAAGATGATTTAGTCATTGTTTTATTATTTTGTCATTTGAAGAAGTAATATATAAATTTTATGAGCTAAATAGGATGATGGAGAATCTTATATTCATGTCAAATTTCCTTAAGAGATTGTGGCTTCCAAATGTTTGACAAAATGCCTTAATGGTTATTGATCGCATGTTGCAAAGTGTTTGTTAAAATGCCTCAATGGTTGTACATTGCATGCTTGCAAAGTGTTTGTCAAAAGGCCTCAATGGATGTAGTTTGTAGATTGCGTGCTTGCAGAGTGTTTTTAAAAACTTGAATGGATGTAGTTTTTATGCATATAAATTGTTAGAGTAAATGTCCTACTTACTGTAGCTTTTATGCACTAGAAAATTTATGAATAGATTATTTAATGGATGTAGCTTCCTATGTCTGCAAGCTTTTTTATGAATGTGAAACTGAATTTAATAAGTTGTTGAAGTGTGAATAGAGAATAAGGTAGGTGTTACTTTTATTATCTAAAGCTTTCATTTAAAAAAATGGTTTTTATTGGAAACAATTGTACAGTAACTAATTCTATAGGAATTTGTGCAAATGTGATAATAATTTTTGTATGACCTGCATGTACTCATGGGTGAATTCTTGTGCTTCAATCACTATTGAAAACAACTACCTGTGCCGAGTTTATGTAGGTCCATTGTTTTACTTGACAAATTTTAAAGAATAATATGCTTCTGAATTGGTAACACTAATTTCTCTTGCTGCAATATTCATTATATAATTCTCATGACTGAAGCATTAGCTTAATAATTGGGGTGGGGAATTTTAATTGATGAATTTGGAAATGTTGTTGGGTCAATATATTTTGTGATATTAAGGGAATTTTAACCCCGACTTCTTATGTTATATTCTTGCATTGAAATAGTTGAAGTAACATGACTACATAATATCTAAGTTATTCATATTATGAGTAAAACAAAAATAAAAGAAATAAAAATTGAGCAATAGTATTCAATGTGACGTTTACTTCTCTATACTATTGATGGTTGGTAAGGTGGGACCTTACATTTCATATATTTATGTTTATCAAATAAAATTTAAAAATGTAATAATAAAACTTGAGAAATTTTTAAGATAGTGTAAAGAGAGGAAAGATGTGACTATTTAAACATTTATAAATAGTACAAACATATATAATATATAATATAAAACTAAAAATATAGATATTGTGAGTATATTTTGTTTTTACATTTAGATAATTTAAAATTTAGAAATATATATTTTATTTTAAAATTCTTATAAATAATTGAAATAATTTCTAAAATATAATATATATTATTATTTATTATAATTAATAAATTAAAAAAATCAAATTTAAATATTAATATAAAATATTTTAATTAGAAAAATTAAACTTAATAATTATATATCATATAATAACAGCATTTTAATGTACCCAAATCAAGGCATGAGCCACCAGTTGAGCACTCAAACAAGGGGTTAATTGTCTGTATCTCAGAGTATAGTACCACCACCCCCCACACGCTAGAGTCGATGGGTGTGGCGGCCTCTTGCATGATGGCATGAAATGAATATGGGAAGGGTGACAACAGGAGTAAAGATAGTGTTGGTCTTAGTAGTAGTGAAGCAGAGGAGGTTGGTGCTTTTCAGAGCGTTTATAGATGGGGAGATTGGTGCAATGAATAGGCTCTATGACACCATCAACAACAATAAGAATATCGACTATGTGCGAAGGGTAACATGTGTGTACTCAGATATCTCTATGCGCTCGTAATGCTGACCTGTTCTGGTTTTCATTTGAGTGTGAGGGGACAAATAATGGGAGAGAATCGCAAAATTGAGTAGTGTCAGAGGAGGTGGGGGCATAGGTTGGTGGAATGTCCTTGGTTCTATGTCTGTGTCTCACACCCATTTGGTATACTCTCCATTTCTCTTTTCTTTTAGTTTCTCCTGTCTTGCATGGGAATTATGTTGGCATTGGACAGAGGGCCCAGTTGTCCAGTTTGTAGGAGTCCTGTTGGTAAAGATAGGGAGACAGGCCCTCAGGGTAGAGTTGGCTAGTCCACCTACATTCTGCATGGTAGCCCTTGCCTTAGGTCCATGCGTAGTCACAACGAGGTAGGTAGAAGCATCGGCACAAGGAAGAAGGTCAAGAATTATGGGCAAAATGTCTGGCAAGGGACTAGCATTGGCTATGGAAGGAAGATTTGTCATGGCGGTGTCACGGGGCTTAGGGATGGGTGGATGATTGGGTTGGATCCTCCTTTTGCATCCTAGGTAGAGGGGAAAGGGTATGCTAGCCTAGTTTGGTTGAGAGTTGGAAAGTGGAAGCACGTACAAACCTAGAACCAGGGAGTGGAAGAAAACCAGATTGAGGCTGAGAGGAGGTGTTTGAGGAAAAGTGTAACCGCTGGTGTTGGTCATGGGTCGGCCCCATCCCGGGAATTGAACTGCAACCCTGAAGGACTAGACACTACAACCAATAGGGAGGGTATGATTAAGGCTGGTTGGTGTGTTGTAATGCTACCACCAATGTGTAAGGCCCCTATTGTATTACGTAAAATTGTAACTGGTTAACGATTTGTTGCAATGAATAGGGTTGGGGAAGCAAAACTGTGGCACGACTTGCAAAAAATCTAGCCATGGAAGGAGGCCCCAAATGACTAGGAAGGACATAGAACCGAGCCCATCATAGGGATGCAGAGGCAGGAAATCTATGGAAAGGTTAATAAGTGAAGTGACAATGGCATACCACGAAGGCACAAATGAGGAAATTCACAAACTATTAGAGGATTGGGAAGAAGAAGTGAAATAGGAGAGTGAGACAACTATGGAAATGAAGGATTGGAGAACCTTGTCCCAAATCCTATAAACACAAGGGGCATAATCACTTAATCCAAGTAGACCCTCTATGATGTAGGAGCAATCAACTCAACAATATCATTGTATTTTAGATGACATAGGGGGTCTTGTGTTTTAAGGAAGTTGGTTTCCAAAGAGTTGAATTAATGTAGTTATTTCGGATTTTGAGTGATTTTAATGAGAATAGGATTTAATTGAATATTGTGAGACATATTTCTAAATGTTCTCGAATGTAGGAGAACATGATAGAATTAGGATAGTTAAGAGATTGACAAATTTGAGAATTAATTGTAAATCTTAGATTAGGAGTTAGTTTAAGATTTTGTGGATTAGAGAGGATCCTTAGAGATAAGGAAGAGATTTTAGGATTTTGTTGAGATGCTTGTGGATCTAAACCAAGAGTTGGTTGTAGAATCCTTCTGTATAAATGTAAGCCTAAAAGACATAATCAGACGTTCAATATTTAGATAGAAGGTTAGCTGGTTAGTCTGTGAGGTCGAGAATTAGAGGTTTGATTGTAAGCCTATGGCCAGATTATGAAATAGAGGCCACTAACATTAGAAAACCAGGCGAGAGAGACAGAGAGTCCTATTATGTAATCATTTTCTTATACATGTATATACATAGATTCAATTCCAAAACTGTGTAAATGTGTGGTCTGAGTATGGAATGATGAATTATGTGTGTATCAGAGGTTTGCATAGTATATGTATGCAAGTAGAATCTGAAGGTGAAACATAAAGAAGAAGAATGATATGGAGGATTAGAATGGATTGTTGAAACCAATTGAAGGATCAAAGTAAATCTCTGGAGGGATAGTGATTAAATAACACACGAAGCTAAGCTCAAGAGGCAGCTGCATAGCAGAATAGTGGAAGGACGAGAACCTTGAAGAAACCCAAAACCACGTAAGAATACTGAAGAAATGGCGAAAAATTAGAAATAAAGAGAAGAACGAGAAGTGAAGTGTCGACGCACGAGAGTTGTTGGATCTATATGATCAACGAACAAGATTTGTTTGTTACAAGTGGCCAGGATTAAGTTGCATAGAACGGAGCAAGAAATGAATGGTGGAGAATCGCAATAAGAATTGCATCAAAACATAACTCAGGAGTGAATGAACTTGGACTTAAGAGATTGTGATTTGCGACGTGCAAGATCATTGCTGACCGTTGGATCAAGTGCTTTGATCAATAGTAGAGGATCATGATAAACCCCACATCGCAATATTTATTTTGTGAGGAATGAACCATAGGCCTTAAGAAATGTGACGTGTGGAGTCTGATGCGATTGACGAATAGTTCGCATCACAATATTCCATGGTAAATGTACCATGCCCTAAGCAATTCCGATTTGTGGTATTGCGATGAATGATACTGAGCAGACCCAATAAGTCTTGCGATGTGCGATGTAAGACCAGACCCAAGAGAATTATATTTGGAGTCTGGTTGTGTTTATTACATATCGGATGTGAAAGGAGGAAGGCATGTTAGTGTGATCCACGAGAATTGCGACACCAATGGATTTGGTGGAGTAAACTAGTGGTGGCGAATGAATGCAAAAGATAGAGAGTCAGAGAAATATATAAAGGTTGTGAAACAGTGGATAGCGTGATCGCATCTTGTAGATAGGGAGTTGTGAATGCTAGATTCTGAAGAGTCCTTTTGAAACCTGCAATTGTGATAAAGGAAAGCCTCAGGAAATGTGTAAAGGCCAAGGAAACAGGAAAAGGTAAGTTTACATGCGCTTTGCAGAATATTTCTATTGTATAAAGTTTATAATAGAAATAAGCCATTAAAAGTTTTTATGGGTTAAGAACGAATATAACCAAGGAATGATTGTGAGTTTTGGTTATATGTGTGGCCACAAAGACTAACGAAGCTTTATGAGGTTGAACAATGTCCTGAACTAAGGATGGATTAAGGGTAGACTGGATTAGCTAACAAATCATTCCACTGAGATTTATTAAGGGGGCCTTGAACCTTAAAGCGATTGAAGATTTGACTCGGTAGGGAGTCTAAAATTCCTAGGGAAAATAAGTTTATGCATAACATAAGCATACTATGAGTATTCACAGGTCTTTCCTATGTCATTTTGGTATTGTTAGCCTCCTGCTACAGCAGGTTACTCATATTTCATGATTGACGTTTTTTCAGGCCAAATATGTCGTACTTTGCATGCTACAATGCTCCATATTTGCTCGCAGACACCAAAGAAAGAGGCCATGAAAGAATGCTAATCAAAGTTCAACTTTGGTATTCCAATTTTGAAGAATTATTCCATTTTGTAGACTTTTCATGCTAAAGGGAGGCCCAAACAGCTTTATCTTGGTCTCCCTCGGTTTCAATTTCCTGTTTTAGAATATAGAGAATGAATATCTGTCCAAACAATTTAATCTTGGAAGATTCTTAGACAGGTAGAGAACCAAAGGAGCCCAACTATTTAATATGATCCCTTGGAAGAAATAAGTGTAGTCTGTAGATAGGAGGACAGAAAAAGAAAAGTTGAAAAGCCGGGTCTGCATGTCTAAAGTGCACCCAACGCAAAAAGAAGAAAAATGTTAGGTAAGTAGGCTGGGTAGGTAGCTTTGTGGTTGCAGAATCATTGATTATGATCAGTTTTGTGTTTTCAAATGTTATATCCATTCAATCAGTATGGCAAGGCAGTTCCCATTTTTAAGGACTTCAAGCGAGCCGTGTCTAACTTCCCCTTCTTCGCTCCCGTAAATCATTTGATAATTCCCCCTAGAGAGGTCAAGATCTGCTTGATAACTCTGTTTTTCATCATTTTCATAATAATTCACCCTAGTAAAGATCTGCTCTACTCAAGCAAATTCATACTCGCTTTACAGATCATTGCTTCCTCTAAAATCCCTAAGATTCACATGCTTAGCACTTTCTTATCACTGGTCATATTAACCACTAACCTTACTATATAGCTCCCTATCTATCTCCACATCCCCTATTTTTAACTATGTTAACTCCCTTATATATTTCTCCCCTCCCTTTGGTTGGAAAATAACAATAGGTACTCTTGGGAATTGCTAAGTTTGTCTAAAACATAGCAAGAACCCTCATCTTCCCCCTCCAAAACCATCTTCCAATACAGTTGACTCCTTCCAAAGCATGTAATTCTCTCTCTTTAGGTTATCGGACCCCTTCCGAGGCTGTAAATAATCTTCAAAACCATATATTCCCCTCCTCCGATCACAAACAACCCTTGCTAATTGCCTTAACATTCTTCCGATCCTGGTGGACCCCCTCCGACGCGATTATTGCAATCGGAGGTCGCAAGGGTGTTATGGCTCGCTGTTGTTTTTTCCCGATGGATGTCCCGCCGATGACATTTCGCTATCGGTGTATCGCAAATACCATATGCCACATATATGCGCCCCTCCCCCATTAGCCGATGCGATATCACTAATCGGCGATCGACGATCGCAAGGGTCATGCGCCCGAAATGCATGTCGCTTCCTTTGATCCGATGCGACATTGCCGCTACATCAAGAGAGCGTATCGCTTCGCAAACACTTCCTCGCCACATACCTCTATTTATTCACGTATTTTGTTTAAAATACGATTTATCATTGAAAACTCACTTCACTACCAATTCATCACAAATTCGTAGCATTTGGGCTATTACTATCGCATCGCAGAAATACATAAGGCGCCGCACCATCCAATACCCTGCCACGTCATCCTCCCACGTCACTCGCTGACGTCACCCACCGTACCAGAAGCTATTGTTCATGTCATGGTGATGTCACCCACCAAATAAAGGAGCGCAAGTGCGAAAAAGCATCTTAGGAGGCCTAGATTCAAATTCTGAGGTAGTTTTCGATGCACGATTTTCCATATTGGAGAATCTTTAGGGAATCTTTTGATTCCTCAGCCAATTTTGCACCGAAAAGGGCCGAAAAGTCCCAATTTTGCAATTTGGATCGTAACAGAAGGCAGAGAGAGACCCGGTTCAGGCGCTAATGAGTATCAGAGCAAATGCGGAGCCAAAATCCACGTCAAAGAGTATCAGTGTTGCGGCGACGTGTATTAGACAAGATCCTCTCAGTGCTCGAGGTGAATAGAACATTAAAAGAAATCCTCAAAAGTAAAGAAGCAGTTAAGGAACCACTCAGCGCTTATCATCACAATGACTGCACATTAAAACTCACATGAGATCAAAGGACCAGAACTCAAAACAGAGTTATGACAGAATCACTACACCAGGCCGTCAAAGACACCATATTAACTCATTTTGATTCAGTTGCCTCGGGCGCAGCTCAAGGGATGTTTACTTGCATTTAATTCCATCACAGGTTCAGGTTTAAAACAATTTTTCCCACAGACCTATTAAGGTCGGTTGTAATAAAAACTCCAGGAAATTTTATCTATAAAGAGGGCCCGAAACAATGTAACTAAAGGTTGGGGGGTTTGGTTGGTCAATTTTTTGTTGGTTGATGTTTTGCTTGAGCTAAGACTTGCACTGTATACCTGATAATTTATATAATCAAAGATTTCTGAAAGCTTGGAGGATAAACGGTTGGATGCATTCCTAATGGTTCTGAAGAGTGAACGATGGAATTCTCGTGTTGTTATATGAAACAATAAGTTTTTCTCACCTCTGTAATTTTTCAATTTCACATAAGCTCAAGTCCCAGAACAAAAGTTTGGTTTAGAATTTGCTTTGATGCACTCTACGCTCAGTTTCTGTGCCTTTTAAATTTTTTCCTCTTGATTTAGTCATAAATATGAATTCCTCATGGCTCATATTTACTCTAACTCACCTATGAATGACTGTTATTTAAGAATTTTTAGATGCTCTTAAGTATGGTTCTTTCATGTTCCCTTCGCTAAACCGATTGAGATATTCTTTGATGCCTCTCATTCCTTAGCCCTCAACACATCTCTATTCATCTTGGATATTGTTTCATGAGCAGCTACCTTGCTCCACCTTTCTCTTGTGACCAAGAAAACGCACCCTCCGTTGCACTCCACGACTCCATGCCCAATGGTTTGAAATTTATCTTACTATGCCTTGCCTCTTTTCTTGAAGACATCTCCCCGTCACCCAATCCTTCCTTCCACCCAAAAACAAAATCCACTGAACACAATAGCTAGCCTAAAATCATCATCAAACAACGCTAAAAACTAAGAGAGAGCCCTCTCTGATTGTAGGTGGGCTAGAACCTGCAATCCAAAGATTGGTTTGTGGTTACCTCATCCGTATCCCTTCAGGATCTTAGGGACAACTTGAGTGATAACATAATGGCGAATCCACTAGGGAACTTTTTCAGATAATCTCACAGAACCAGTCCGAAGCTCCACAGAGGAAGAAACTGACTTATAAAGAGTCCGGTTGACCTGTGTTCTTAGAAAAATTCCCAAAAAACAAGTTAGAAGCTGGCTCCCAAGAAGCCTTTGTGTCATATAAGGTCAAATCCTGATTCAAAACCCCTAGATGCTTTTGAAAACCCCAATATAATCCCCAAAATCCTTAGGAAACAAGAGCAGCAAGAAGACTCTATTGATACTATTCCCAAGACAGTTTCGCCGAGTAGTTTTTCAACCCCTGTTAAGGTTTTTTGTTCTGTTCAAACCCTTCTTCCCCGTGTTCAAACTCCATTTCCCCAACTTCTGTGTCCACACCTCCATTCACTGCAAATACCACCACTACTCCTATTACCCTGATTGTTCATGTTATCCCAGTCACTCCAGTCGTTCCACTTATCCCTATTATTCCCCTTATCCCCATTAATATGGCTAATAGATATGCGCCGTTACAGCTGCCTGCTAATCCTGGGGCTATGTCTCAGGATTATTAAACAAAGATTACCTATTTCGATGGCACAAATTCTTGCATAGCCTTACAGCATACAAAGAAAATGCAGGATTACTTTGAGAGTTATGAGATTGATGACGATAGTGTAAGGATGAAGATTTTTGTCCAAAGTTTGACAGGTGATGTCAGAACCTGGTTTAGAGCGCTTACACCCAACTCCATACTAAACCCAGAAGCCTTATACCAGAAATTTATCAATAGATGGGAGAAAAAGAAATACCTCTTACACATATTATCCGAGTATGATACTATCGAAAGAGGACCTCAAGAGGCTGTCTTGGACTACTGCGCTAGGTTTAATAATGTTTACAATGCAATACCACATAATTTAAGACCACCACCTGATCTCGCTTTGTACAAATTCCCTGATGGTTTCGATGCTGAAATGGCATATCAGTTAAGGGAAAGAGCCCCTCAAAGCCTCACAGAGATGCTAGATGTTGCTGTTAGTGTGGAGGCAAATCTGATTGCCAAAAGAAACAAAGCCGGAACTGAGAGAAGAACCACCTTCAAGGAAGAACCCTCAGCTTTAGATAAAAAATTAGATGGTATCATTAATGGCATGCATAGGCTAGGAGACAGAGTAGAGAGCATTGAGAGAAAATCATCATGGGAAGCACAACAGACCAACACGATAAGGAACCCCAACATCAGGAAAACTCAGACCACAAACGCTGGAAGGGCCAGTCCCGACCATGATATTAGGCCTCCTTTCCAAGAAAACTATGCGGAGGCATCCACATCTAGTGAGCTCGCAGATGAGGCTCACACGAACCTGATAGATTCGAAAAACGAACAAAAAATCTTTCTCACTGAAGAGGACCGAGACTACCCTGATGTAAAACAATTTTAGACCAAGTCGGGAGAGTCTTTTGATTTCAAACAAGGTTATGATTCTACTGTGTACGAGGTGCACAAACAATATAAGTTGAGAACAAGGACCGTTGATGTCCCTGCACCTAGCAGAACAAAGGATAGGAAAAAGCCTAATAAAATAAAAAACAATGTTGTCATTACAGAACCGGCTGACATTGCTGCCCCAAACCCGCATCAGATAACGGTAGAGGATATATCAAACATTCAACCTCCTATTGATCAACCTCTATCTCCCTCTCCCTCAAAGGAAAATCTGAAGGACACTCCAAAAGATCTTCCCAAAACAGAAATACCACAAACTGTCATTCACCATAACGCTGGCATTCAAAAAGAAAACACTGAAAAAACTTTCGACAAGGAAAAAACTGCTACTGCTAATGCAAGAATTCCATTGGATAAACCATTTAACTTAGAAGAAGAAATTGGAAAGCTCAAGATATCCATTCCCCTCTCAGAACTTGCCAAACATGATGTATATAGGCAACAAATTCAAAGGTCACTTCAACTACCAGAGGTCAGGGATGATGTAAATGTTTTAGATGATATCCCTGAGCTGCTGTTTGGTCCAGAAGTTAACGGAAAATCAACATATGGACCTGTCCCACCCTTTTATGTCAGTCTACACATACATGACAAAATCTTTCATAATTCCATGTTCGACTCAGGTGCCTCACATAACCTTATGCCCAAAGCTGTAATGGAAAAACTAAACCTTGATGTCACAAGACCCTATAAAGATCTATACTCCTTTGACTCAAGTCAAGTGAAGTGTTTAGGCTTAATCAAATACTTGTGTGTGTCTCTAGTCCAATTTCCCAACAAGACAATCCTAATGGACGTATTAGTTGCTGACATTCCCACAAAGTATGGCATGTTCCTATCAAGATCATGGGGAGCAAAACTTAAAGGATCCCTTCAACTTGACCTCTCCTATGCCACTATATTTGTATTTGGGCAACCAAAGGGACTGTACAGGGAAACAATGATGAAGTACGTGGTAAGTAGTGAGGAAAAGCCTCAAAATTTTCCAATATACTCGATCCACTCTGATATGGATTCCTTTATTTTATTTAATGATGACACAAGTCCCCCAACTGATGAGAAGCCTTTAGCCTTAGAGAAAGAAGCATGCATCAATGAGGAATCAGTTGCCAATACCCATGAAATTATCACAACAGCCAAAGCAACCAGCAAATAAGAAGAACCTCCCAAAATAGAAATTGTAAGTCTGCCCAATCCTCAAAAAACTGAAACTCTTAATACAAACCTGAAACAAGAAATCACATGGTATTTAGAGTTTGATGGTTCTGTCAACAAGTTAGGAGCAGGGGAAGGGGTATGGATTCACAATACACATGATAATCACATAGAAGGCCATGCTTATAGATTAAATTTCAGATGTACCAATAACATGGCAGAGTATGAGGCTCTACTCTTAGGCCTTAAATTACTCAAAGCCCTAGGAGCTGCAAAAGTGTCCATTCTAGGCGACTCCAATTTGATTATACAATAGATGAAAGGTAACTTTGTTACTAATGATAGTAGAATGAGAGCCTACAGGACTGCTGCCACGGAAATACTCAAGTCTTTCAATGAATCCAAGCTTGCCAAAATTTCAAGAGACCATAATATTCATGCTCACAGCCTAGCAACTTTTGCCAGCACATGCAAGCTTCCCTTTGAACCAAATCACCATTTCACTGCTGAGATAAATCATAGACCCTCGGTCCCCAACAATGTTAAGGATTGGTAAGTGTTTCAAAATGATGCCCAGATTAACAATTTCCTCACTCTTGAGGGCGAATTTTCGAATACAAACATTGACATGGATGCCATGAACGATTCCCAACAGCTAACAGAAGAAAATCAGCAGGCTGTAACAGCTGAAATAGCTAAAAAAATCCTTAACCCAACTTTTTTTGATAACACAAACATAGAATAGCTTAAACAAATGTGTTTAGAGGAAACAACCAAAGCAGAGGATGAGCTTATTGATCTAAAGAGTAATTTTCTACCCGCTGGCCTCACTCCATTGGAAGACATGTTCAATGAAAAGGATGTGCCCAAAAAGCCAAAAATGGAGCCTCTAAATGCTACTATAGAAGAACATAACATAGGGACAGCAGAACAACCCAAAATGATTAAATTGTCCAAAAATCTGCCCCCTGATCAAAAACCAAAATATGTGGATTTGTTCAAAGAATTCCAAGATGTATTTGCTTGGAGTTATGAGGACTTGAAGTCCTATGACACCTCAGTGATCCATCATACCATTCCCTTAAAACCAAATCAAAAACCATTCAAACAAAAACTTAGAAGAATCAAGCCCATGCTTCTTCCCCTCATTGAAAAAGAAATAAAGAGAATGTTTGAAGCAGGTATCATTGCAACCATTAGATTTTCTGAATGGGTATCTAACTTAGTTCCCACAAGGAAGAAATCAGGAGAGATAAGACTGTGTGTAGACTTGAGAAATTTAAACCAGATCATTTTAAAAGACCACTACCCTTTGCCCAAAATGGACCATATTTTACAAAGAGTAGTGGAATCATCGAGAATTTCTTTACTAGATGGATTTTCAGGTTTTAATCAGATACTTGTTCACCCAGATGACCAAGATAAGACAGCCTTTACCACACCATGGGGAACATTTAAGTATGTCAAAATGTCTGAATTAGTCACCGGAGAATCCACAGTAAGAACGATTTTCTGCCAACGTTTCGAATCCCAACCGGGATCCATCATCAGGACAACTTGAATGCTTTGATAGAAGAAGAACAGACTGCTAGGGTTTAAATAGAGATGATGAGGGAAAGGTCGACTCTTAATTCTTGAGAAGTCGGCTTCCTCATGATTAATTAATTTTAATTTTAATTTTAATTTTTAGTAATATTAAATTAATTAAGTTATTAATTTTTTTTAATAGAAATACACTCTTAATACTACCACTTTTCAAATAATGTATATAGTTTTTAAATTAATTGAAATGATATTATTTTATTTTTATTTTATTTTATTTATTTAATATAATAATTAATAATAATAATTTTTATTAATAGAAAATAAATATTATTAACATAAATTAATTAAAATAAGGAATAATGTATATTGAATTGTTATTGTTAGATATTAATTATATATATTATTGAAAATTAATTATTATTGAAATAATTAAAAATGTTATAAATAATTTAATTATTATTTAAGGGGGTCTATTTATTTAATAATTAATATAATATTTTTATTAATATAATTTAATTATTAGAAATTATTAATCTAATTAATTAATTTAGAATAATTATTATATAAATTAATATAGTATTAATTATATTAATTATTATTATTGTTAATTATTAAATTAATATATAAAATAATTATAAATTTTGAAAATTAATTATTATTGAAATTAATTAAATTGATTATATTATCATATAGAAATAATTATTAAATAAATTACTAATATTTTAAAAATTATTATAATGTCATGATATTTATAAGTTTAATTATTATTAATGTTAATATAATTATTAGAATAATGATTAATAAAAATTAATTAATATAGGATTAATTATATTAATTGTTTATTATTGTTAATTTAATTATTATTTATTATTAGTTATTATGATTGATTAATTATTATTATTATTATTATTATTATTATTATTATTATTGTATTGATAATGGGTTAACTTTTCTTTAATCAGGGGAAACCAGCTACCACTGATCTCCATACCACTGTCTCTGTTTAGATTCTGAGGGTGCTTGATGATTTCAAGAGCTTCTCTGATCTTCCATTTATGGTATTGCTCTTCTTTAGCGATAATGGAGGCGCTTTCCAAGAGGACATGGTGCTTGGTTTTTGATGAGTGTTCTGCAAGGGCGGAAGAACGAGACCTTTCATTTTTAATATCCGCTCCATGTTCCTTAAGTCTCGTCTTCAGGGAGCGACCCGTTTCACCAATATAGCTTTTCCCACATGAGCAATCGATTTTATAGACCCCTTTAAGCTGCTGTTTATCAATATTATCCTTCACCGATCTGATACTTTGCCTAATTGTTCCAGGGGCTGAGAATAGCGTGCTTATGTTCTTCCTTCTTAGGACTCTTGCAATCTTATCTGTAACTCCATGAATGTAAGGAAGAAAAACCCTACCACCTTCAGGTTGATCTCGGGCTTTAGGTTCATGTGATAACATCCTCTTCTCAGCTTTCTGAATTGCTCTCTTAATCTCATCTTCCTTGTAGCCTAAACCTTTAAAGGTTGAGACTAAATGCTTCTTTTCTTCATACAAATGATCAGCGTCGGAAATTCGAAGGGCCCTGATCGCAAGAGTGTTTAGCACACCAAGTTTCTGGGCGGGATGATGGTGGGAGTTAGCGTGGAGGTAGTTCTCTGTATGGGTAGACTTTCTGAAGACTTTGTGCCCTATGGATCCATCATCTCTTCTTATAATGAGGATGTCTAAAAAAGGAATGCTCATGTTTTCTTCAAGCTCCATAGTGAATTTTATTTCTGAGGAGATGGAATTTAGGTGAATAAAGAACTTGTCAAGTTCTGCTTTACCATGAGTCCATTTTATATTAGTATCGTCAACGAATCGCTTCCACCATGCTGGCTTCAGGGGGTAAGAATTCAAGGCCTTCTTTTCAAAATATTCCATGTATAGGTTGGCCACGATCGGTGAAAGGGGGGATCCCATTGCCACTCCAGATGTTTGCTCATAGTATGTTCCTTGGAAGGTGAAGACTGTTGATCGCAAGCAGATTTCGGCCAATCTTGCAGTTCCTGGATCAGTAACTTCTTTTATAACCTGAATGGCTTCTTCAACAGGGATCTTTGTAAATAGGGACACAACGTCAAAGCTGACAAGGAGGTCTTCACGCTCTAATTTCTCATTCTTAATGAGCTTCACAAAGTCATGGGAGTCCTTGATGAAAGAATCAGTGTTTCCCACAAGGGGCTTCAGGATTTTTGCAACGTATTTAGCGAGCTCATAGGTTGGGGAACCAATTGTATTGACAATTGGTCTTAGAGGGACTCCTTCCTTATGGATCTTGGGCAGCCCATAAATCCTAGGGATGCATTCACTAGAGGGAATTAATCTCTTTTTTAATTTTTCATCAAGGTTGGATTCCAAGATTGCCTTTTTCACATCTTTCATAATCTTGGGGATCGGGTTATTGTTCAGCTTCTTGTAACTACCACAGTTGAGGTGTTCATTCATTTTGCATATATAATCTTCTTTATCTAGGATTACTGCTGCTCCTCCTTTATCTGCCTTGAGAACCACAATTTCTTCATTGTTTCGCAGGGATTGGAAAGCCTTTTGTTCTGTCTTACTTAAATTACTTTTGGGAACCTTGGCCTTTCTTATAATAAGGGAGCACTCTTGTCTTAATGCTTCCTTATCTTCTAGGGGAAGGTTGTTAATCCCATCTTCTATATTACAGATCATTTTCTCAATAGGAAGGTTTTTCGGGAAAACAGCAAATCCAAGACCTTTCCCAAGGATGTTAATGATCTCAGGTTCTAAATCATGGGAGGACAAATTTACAACCTTTCTTTTTGGTGGGTTGACAAAAGAAGCCATCAAATTTCGATCCACCTCATCCTTATTTGAAGATCCAACAACTGTGTGAGAGTTACCTCCTGAATCAACGGAGTCAAATTGAAAGGGCGCACCACGTTCAACCTCAGTATCGATTCTTTCCCCATTCACATTTTTATCAAACGGATCTTGCTCTAATTGAAGGGTTGTGTTAATAACCTTGCTCCTTGGACTGAGATGGTTTTCATGGGACGTTTCATTCAGGTTATAGGAAACTGTGCATTTAGGGTTATCAGCTGGTTTATTAATCCGGCTCCAATCCTCTTGTTCCTGCGCAGTTAAGGGTAATGATAGGTCATTCGGAATCACTGTCGAGCTACAGTCGGCTTGAATTTTCTCCAGCGCAGTTCGGTCATTATTGTTGTAGAATTTATTGTTCAACCTGGCTGTTCTGCGCATTATTGGACTTCTGCGTTCATTGGACTGCGTATTAAACTGCGAATTAAACTGCGAATTGTCGTTGGAGAGCCTCTGCGGGTTATTGTCATTGGAGCGTCTCTGAGTATTAATGTCATTGGAGTGTCTATTATCATTGCAGATTTTATTCAACCGGCCTGTTCTGCGAGCTAATGACTCATTGGACCTCTGCATATTGATGTCATGCCTCTGCGTGTTAACATTTGGTTTAACGCTGTCATGCCTCTGCGTGATAACATTTGGTTTAACGTTGTCATGCCTCTGCGAGTTGTCGTTGCAGATTGTATTCAACCGGCCTGTTCTGCGTGGTAATGACTCTGGACTTCTGCGCTCATTGGAACTCTGCGAATTAATGTCATGCCTCTGCGTGCTAACTGGTTTAACGCTTTGCATTCTGTCCACAGGTGAATACTCAGTTTCGTCACTTGGTAAAACATTAACCCTGTGCTTTCTGTCCGGATTGTTTAAATGCCCAGTTTCATTAACGCTGTGCGTTCCGTCCAAAGGAGATGAGTGATCGCTGTTTTGACCGTCCCTGTTTTGACTGTCTCTTGGGTGAACAGCGGATTTTATATTCACACCGTCCATTAATTCTGCCTGGGTAGGTTCGCTGGTTCCAGTACTGACACGGCCTCCTGCTATTTTATTAATTTCACCAAGACCCATGTTTCTCTGACTTAATTCGATAGGGCAAACGTCTGTTGAATTAGATTTGTTTGTTGAATTAGATTTGTTTAGTAAATTACACAGTTTCTTTTGATGTCTCTTCTCAGCAACCTGTCGTTCATTCATGCATTTCAGAGCTGCCCTAGCATCAACAACAGACCAGAGATTTTCATTGATGGTGCTGGCTAGCTTTAGGTGAGATGTGAGAGCTGAGCGACCAAGATTATCCAAGGAAACTCGAACTCTTTTAATTTCTGCCTTTATTAAAGACATGCTGAGTTGAAAAAACGCCCTGCTATTGAATCTGTTATGCAATCTGTGATTAATTTTAGCAAAAGGAGGAATAATATTATTGTCACGACAGCTCTTAAGAAATTGTAGATCAGCGGCTCTTCTTGCTATCTTAGCTCTAGTTTTTTCGAGTAAATTGATTTCACTCCAGGTATCCCCTCCGTATAGGGACATGATTCTGGATTTAAGACCTCTGTGGTTTGTTATTTCTGAATTAGTCACCGGAGAATCCACAGTAAGAACGATTTTCTGCCAACGTTTCGAATCCCAACCGGGATCCATCATCAGGACAACTTGAATGCTTTGATAGAAGAAGAGCAGACTGCTAGGGTTTAAATAGATGATGAGGGAAAGGTCGACTCTTAATTCTTGAGAAGTCGGCTTCCTCATGATTAATTAATTTTAATTTTAATTTTAATTAATTTTAATTTTGAAATTAATTAAGTTATTAATTTTTTTAATAGAAATACACTCTTAATACTACCACTTTTCAAATAATGTATATAGTTTTTAAATTAATTGAAATGATATTATTTTATTTTATTATTATTATTTATTTAATATAATAATAATGATAATATAATAATAATTTATTAATATGAAAATAAATATTTATTAACATAAATTAATTAATAAAGGAATAATCTTATTAATGCATTGTTATGTAATATTATTATTATATATATTGAAAATTAAATTATATTGAAATTGAAAATTAAAATGATTATAAATATTTATTATTATAAGGGGTCTATTTATTAATAATAATAATAATAATTTTTATTATATAATTAATATGTGAATTAATTAATTAATTGATTATTATTGTTAATTATTAATTATATATTATTAAAATAATTATTATTTTTGAAATTAATTATTATGTGAAATAATTAAAATTGATTATATTATTAATATAGAATAAATTAATTAAATAAATTACTAATATTTTAATTTATTATTATAATGTCATGATTTTATTTATTAGTTTATTATTATTAATTTAATATAATTTATTAGAATAAATTAATAAATTAATTAATATAGGGATTAGTTTATATAATTGTTAATTTAATTATTATTTCATTATTAGTTTTATTATGATTGATTAATTATTATTATTATTATTATTATTATTATTATTATTATTGTATGATAATGGGTTAACTTTTCTTTAATCAGGGGAAACCAGCTACCACTGATCTCCATACCACTGTCTCTGTTTAGATTCTGAGGGTGCTTGATGATTTCAAGAGCTTCTCTGATCTTCCGTTTATGGTATTGCTCTTCTTTAGCGATAATGGAGGCGCTTTCCAAGAGGACATGGTGCTTGGTTTTTGATGAGTGTTCTGCAAGGGCGGAAGAACGAGACCTTTCATTTTTAATATCCGCTCCATGTTCCTTAAGTCTCGTCTTCAGGGAGCGACCCGTTTCAGAGAAGCTCTTGAAATCATCAAGCACCCTCAGAATCTAAACAGAGACAGTGGTATGGAGATTAGTGGTAGCTGGTTTCCCCTGATTAAAGAAAAGTTAACCCATTATCAATACAATAATAATAATAATAATAATTAATCAATCATAATAACTAATAATGAATAATAATTAAATTAACAATTAAT
>APFE030632744.1:0-12916 GCA_000404065.3 Pinus taeda | reverse complement strand
ATGATTGCCAGTCGGATATTTAATTCTCCTTCAATGTTTCATCATTCATGTTTTTTGGTGAATACCACATATATAAATATTATTTATATCCGCTGAATTTTGGAGGTGTGCATTCCATTTTTTGAATATTTGCTCTCCCTACCCGCTTTTTCCTCTGTTCCTGAAGCCAATGCAACGTAGATTATTAGTGCTGCAGACGTTATGTGATATCTCTTTTCCAGATGGGCTCTGAGAGTGCCTTGGGAATCATACACGGTTTTGTATTTATTGTATTCAATATAATTGTGTTTTGTTTTGATGCCTCCGAGATAATTTTTCTGTACGATATAAACAGGCAGAAAATGTTATTAAATTATTGAACCTGACGTAGCCTGATTCATTTTCTTTCTTAGCAGAGTAGTCTTCTGACTTGTTTGGCGACTTAAGTGGAGTTGAGCTACCGAGGCTGCAAAGCAGAGCATTGGTGTTTTGGACTTGACTGGATACAAGTGACATGGTGTTTTTGTTAGTTTCGGAAAAGTTATGTATTTAGATCATCTGTACTTTATGTATCCTTTATGGATTCTGTTCTCAGCATGTGCTTAGCTTTGGCAGCATTATAACTTACATTATAAGGATTAATTTCATTCTTTTTGAAGACAGTTTGCTCCATATTTATTAATATGTAGGCCTACCAATATATTCATATCCACTGAAATTTTGGTCTCCTGTACGTACTCCATGCTTTCTGTTCATTTTCTTAGCTTTCGCAGCAATATAGGTGACATTGCAAGGATAGACTTTATTAGATTTCTCCCTTACATTTTTTATCGGCTTACAAAGGAACTTTTTTGACCTCGTTCAGGAAAAGCAACTGACATAATTCAGGCTTTCAGTCTTAAGAATAATTTTTATACAAGTAAATCATGGTTGACTTTCATAAAATGATGTTTGGACAGAGCAAAGTAGAATGGTTTCCATGTAGAAGTAGGCTGCAAAACACTCCAGGGATAGTCATGATGTCAAAGTAAAGCATGACTGCAAGACACAGATGAATGTATTTTCTGTTGGTTTGTTTTTGTATTCTGCTGTATACTTTTCACCACTTTACCGGTAGATATAGTAGATTTAACCATTTTACTACATAGTCTGTTTAAACTAAATTCAACCTGAAATATGCTGGCTAACCCTGAAATGAGAGGTTAATTAAATAGTTTCTGTTATGTGTGAATGAACATTGTTGCCTCATGCGATTGTGGATCGTGGTCTGAAATTTAGTAAAATCGTTTAATATCGGAGTTAAATTGTACTGTATGCAAGTGGGTATTATTCTTGAACAGGTGTGCTGTATTTTGTGTTGTCTCTATATATGTCCTGGATATCAAATGGTGTTTTCTGGATTCGACATGATGGCTTCCATTGTAGCTTTAAGCCATCTTTTCAACTTCTTTGGTTGTTTTTCAGCCATCTTTTCCTCTTCTTAGATTTCTCTTTGCATTTACTTTCTGTCCTTGAATCAGCACTGTAAAGATCAGGCAATACCATCTGCCAAATTCATTGTTTGATGAAATTTATTTTACAAGTGATATGACTATTTACGATCCATCCAAGTCTAATAATTTTGATTTACATTTAATTTTATTATGATTTTGATCAGCGGAAGGTACGCTGTCATCAAAAGCATTTATCACATTACCTAACTGCAGCTTCCGAGACTTGATATGCGGTGCTTTTTCGCACGAAATCTTCACGAAGGTAAGTTAATTGGCAAGCAAACGAAACATTTAATAATGCGTAAAATAAAGTCCACCCGGCACACTAGCGCAGAGATGGAAGTTTAACATCAGGACCTCTTGTGGCGTTTTTTTGAAAGAGATTGATAGTAATTTTTTGGTGTGGTTTTGGAATTTCTGTTTTGATGTTTGGGCTTTGGTCTTATGCTTTCGTTCTTGCTCTCTGTGCTGTAGATCGCTCTTTTCTATGAATCATGGCTGGTACGAAGCAGGCAGCATGAAAATCTATAGGAGGAAAGGCTCCGAGGAAGCAGCTCGCAACAAAGGTAACGACTTTCCTATATTTTTTCCGTTGCATCTTTGGTGGAGTTAATTGAGGCGTGCTGTTTTTATTGTGGCATTTTATTCTGAAGCTCCTTTTTTAAATTAGGCTGCTCATAAATCTGCTCCCACAACTGGAGGTGTGAAGAAGCCTCATAGATATCGTCCCCAAACATTTGCTCTTCGGTATGTACAGGCTGTGTAAATTTGCTTTGGATTCTATTGTTATGTTTACAATGTTTTCTTTACAGTATATGTATCTTATTGCAAATTGTTTAATTGACTGAACAGAGAAATTTGAAAGTATAAGAAGAGCATGGAATTGCTAATTCGAAAGCTGCCATTTCAAAAGGCTTGTGAGGGAAATTGCCCAGGACTTCAAGGTAACGTGTCACTTTTCTCGTTAAAATGTTAGCTTAATTGGCAACCCATTTAAATGAATTGCTTGGTACTCTGTTCTGGCGGTGGTACTTGTCTAACTATTTTTTTTTATTGTGTTCAGACGGATCCTTGATACTTTGTTTCCTACTTCAGAGTTGGTTATGAATGGGAATTTCTGGCGATCCTTTGCGCGGCGGTGTAGTTTAAGTTTTCATTTTAGTTTTCTGGCTCTCATTATAATCGTATTCTCTGAAACCTTGTAATCTGTAATATGTGCATGTCTATTGTTAAAGGAAAATTTTCAGCCTCTAAAATCTTGTATACTTGTTGTAATTTAGAAATATTTGAAGGTATTGTGTAAGTTGCGCCAGGGTTGAACTTGAGGCGTTTGTGACACTCTTTCTTTCATGCTTGCAAGCGTAGCCCTCCAAATTCTTTACCTTTGATATTTTCAAACATATTTTAGGGCTGCAGTAATTTTTCTCTATCCTTTTATTGCGAGTGGCGGTGCGTTGAGACGACACTAGGAATGCTTTTACCATCTTGTGGCATGGCAGGTTATTGTTTATAGAAGCACTGAGAAACAACGGCTGTCAAATCCTCTTATTGATTTATAATATTCTGTGAATGGAACTCCAGGAAGGTCTTTCTTGGATGGATCTCACAATTTCCTTTGTCTCTATGTAGTATAGGAGGGAAGATCACGACCTTTAAGACGTTAAAATCCTTCTTATTTTAATCAAATATTTGTGCAAAAATTTATTGTTTTTAGTGCATGAACCGATTTTAGTTTACCTAAATGGTGAAGGCTTATTTTGGGGCACGATCGGAAGGCCAGAAAAGACTCAGCTGAGACTTCCTCACTGTTTGAGAAGAAATATGTGTCGCAACTTTTTGTATCTTGTCCTTCAAATTCAATCTCTCCAAACAGGCTTGGAATTTGAGGATCAACTCCCTACTTTTTCTATTTTGTGATTGAAAATTGGCCGTTTAAGATAAAATGTGATGAAAATGTGGGGGATGGCCCTTCAGATTTGGGTTGCGTGTTTTTGGCTGTCAGTAATTGATACAGCAAATATCCGCCTGGCTAATCCAAGCCTAGATGAAGAGAATATGAAGGGTTGAAGCCCATGTTTTGAAAACCCATAGAAAAACTGCATTTTAAGTTGATTTTTTAGTTTGTTTTTCCATGAAATATGTTCTGAAATGAAGTTCTGTTGCATATATTTTGTCCTGCTAAACCTGCAAACTAAATCTGTGGCTAAAACTTTATGTTACCTACTCCACAATATTTCATTATATACCGATTTGTAGGCCATAAATTTCCCATTCCACATTGAAAACATTCGCCGTTCACACACAACTATACTGGATTTTGAGAGTATTTGAAGCGATTTGTAACTTGGTAAAAATCCAAAACCTACTGCGTTGATCAGAAACACAAGAGTTTGTTACACCTGAGCCAAAAAGGTACACATTTCTCACCATGGCTAGCCAAGTCCACACTATCCTTCCATGCCTAGCTCTAATTATCGAGAAACTGAAAAGGAATAGATAAAAATGCAACCTATTGAACTCTCTCCATCACATTTAAAGCGACTTATCTCCTCGAATCTGATGATAAATCGCATTGGAAACCTTCCCTGCCAGCCGATTTCAATTGTCTTGGGGTTTTTTAATTCTCTGAACAGATTTATGGACTAAAAAGGAAATCTAAAATTGATTGAATTGATAAAGCCAAAAGATTTGTTACACCAAGTTACAGCAAAGGATTGCCAGAATGGTGTGTAATTATTTGTTGCATATTTTTGTCAAAATACTGTGAGCGCCTCACTAGAGTGACACTTATGAATACAAAGTATTGGCGCCTTGATTAACTATTTTCCAAGCATCTCTTTCTCCATCCATCCGACTCCTTGGTCCCTCATTAAGATGCCTGTCCAGAGGGGGCCTCTCTGTCATCAAGGACAAAGTTGGCCACTCTATCAGAAGTGCTAGTGTGCGGTATCATCAAGGTTAGAATGCTTTGTGGAAGGTGGGCCAGATGGTACGCAGAAGAGATGTTGAGATTCATTATGTCCCTTCAGTGGCTGCAAAAAGTGGCTGACAGTTAATTTACCAATCGTTTTAACCATGTAAAAAAGGTGCTCAATGTGCATTAGTCATGGGGTGTTTTGCGACAGCCAGAGGGAGGTCTAAAGTCTCAACTCAACTATGCCTTTTCCACCACACACTCACTTGTTGATAAATATCATGACAATACTTGTAACTACTAATGCATTCAGTTTCTGCAGCAAACCCAACGACGGAAAGTTTCAAAAGAGAACCGTGCAGAACAATGTCTTTTTCTTGCACTACAAATTGTGGTGCCTGCGGGCCTCCTGCAGGTTAGCCCAACATGTTATAACTGTACGTGTGTTAATTGGTCTGTGAATTGAAGAATCTAATTTCTATATATATGTGTCCCACAAAGTCCAATCAAACAAATAATATATCACCAAATATGATTCATCCACATAAAAATCACCATCAGCACCAAATGTATGAAAGCTGTATACACATAATGTGAAAAATCTTCTCGTCATTCATTGTACTATTCAAAGACTTTTTATAACAAATGATACTTTGAGCCACAATGAAAGGGAGCTCGCCCATAATTCTTCTATGCTTTTTTGTTTTCTATACACATTTTTCTATACTGAAGAATTACAACTTGATCACGGCTATAGTTGTTTTCTATAACTGCAAGTAATAGCAGTAGTAGCAGAAGTAGTTCACTAGACTAGGTAATAATTATTCCCTAGGTTAAAATACCCAACACTTTTCCTGTAAACTATACTTTTTTTTGGTATCTTCTGAATTTTCTATAGTTATATGTAGACAAATTTCCTGGCTTCCTGCTCAGTTTGAAAATCCCAATTCAGTGGGGATGCAGATCTTAGTCGAAAAAAACAAAATATAAATCAGGCCCCAGGGCAGAACCTTGATGCATCCCAAGGCACTGTGTACATTATCTGTATCTTCATATAGATACAAAGGATTGCATTTGCACAAAGACCCGGTGCCATCTGAGAAATGGACCAAGCTGAGTATCATGATGTATATTTTGTATAACTACCACACATTTGGTGTGGGACTGGCTCTCTTTCCCAAGGCTAATAATCAAATTATAAATCTCTCCTTCTAGAAAGTTTAAAGCCCTAGTTGCCCTTGTGTTGCACATAGATAGGGCACTCCTCACACAATTTAATTACCTGCACCAGCAGAATTCACAGAAATGGCAGCCTGAATCAATTATATATGTTCTTTCAAAAATATATTGATTTAATAATGCAAATGAGTGCTTTGTTTATGTCACATTTGGCACACATTTTAAACAAAAGAAGTGGCTACACGCTAATTGCTTCGGCTCCAAAACGGTATCTGCACATAGATTTATAGGTAGACGTTTTGGAGAGCAGTTCAGTTGAGCTGGGGGTTTCCCGGTCTCTAAGAAGCTCAAACCCTTGACCCAATATCTGGAGAAAACCACAAAGACACCACAACACACAAACCAACCTCTTCTTCACCATGGGGGGCAACGTCCCATGTCAATCTGGCGTGTTTCCTGGCTTTCCATCGCTTGATGCCTGTGAATTCGGCCTCGCAATGCACACATAGTCCATTGACCACCTTCAGCACTCGGGCTCTTTCCAACTGTAGAGAGATATGACGAAACCAGTGCACCTGACCTTTATATTCTGACGCAAAAGCATAGAAAGATAGTAATGGATTCATTTTCATCGGTATGGACGCTCAGGGTTTCTAACGGAGAGAGGGGAAGCAGAGGAATAAAAAAGCCGACCAATAGTACCCACTTCTAGAGCTAGCTTCGGATTACCTAGCTATACCAGGTGCATTTATGTTATTTTTCTCTTGCTCTTATACAAACAACATCAGTGGTTTCAGTGTCCTGCCTTGTGTACCATCTCTGACTTGTAGTTGTTATATATGTGATGGCAAGCTATCTTATTATAGTATAATACCTGATATGCTTGATATGATAAAAGTCAAACAGTTGACTTTGTTCATGTCCATCAAAAATCAGTTGACTTTGCTTAATGATCAGTTAGTTTTGCTCATGTCTATTAGAATTTTGGAATAGTCATATCCCTGTATTGAGATTTTATTCCACATGATCAATAATCCCCTTCTTGTCCACCTATGGCTTTACATGCAATACCGTCCTAAAGCGTTATCCTGTAGGTACACTTCAGTAAGTTTCATATGTGGCTTGTTTTGTGCCCTGGCTCACAACCTCTTGTTTCCAGTCTACCTATACTATTACACAATACTAGATATACTTGCACTGATATGCCCATTGATGGTACCTTCTTCAGCGATCTGTGGTCACAGTTTGTAGCAGCTTTAATTTTATTTCAAATGTCTTGACATTCTGACATGTTTGTTTGTCCTTTCTAGATTTGCTTGTCCAATGTGCTCCAAATCTGTCTGTGATATGTCTAAATTGTGGGAGAAACTTGACCGAGAGGTAGATATTTTCGACAAGATGAACATCTTGAAGTCAACTTGCAATGGGTTGTATAAAGAGTAGCTTATTATATGTGTTCTTGCTAATTTTGATTTCTCATATTTCTGAAATTTTCTTTTGTCCAATGGCAATTGATTTTTTAAGCTTCTTGAGTGGATACTGATATTTTTTTTTGTCATGTTGGTTGCTTTGACTCCAATGCCTGAAGCTTACAAGAACAAAATGGTAAGTTGTCTGATGTTAATGTGGTATAATTTGGAGGCATATTTTAGAGCCCATTAGTAGCGTGAGAGAAAATACCTCACCACTTTCTCGTCGGTCATTTGAGCAGGTTTGGATCTTATGCAATGACTGTGGAGTAACTTCTGAAGTAAATTTTCACATTGTTGCACACAAGTGTCAAAGTTGCAACTCTTATAACACCCGGCAGACCAGGGGAGGTCCTTCTGCAAGTTCATGTAGATCTCATCTTCGATATTCTCAAATGTTCAGATTCATGGATCCCTCTTTACCACTTGTAAGGTTGCCTTAGCACTGTCTATGTGGCATGAAAAACAACTGTACTGCAAATTGCTATGCAATGGCATTACTGTAAGAATTCATTGTAACCGCTGAGTTTTTGCAGCACTACTCTACGGTTGTTAACATCATAACAGAGTTGACATATCTCGCTGCTTGCAACTATGTTGACATAGGGGAATGAGGAAGAAGTTTCCTGTCACATCCTTTACAGAGGTTATGTCAAGAAAAGGGAAATGTATGTTTATAAACCGTCTTCCCATCATCGCGATGAAGCCCTTGGAAGGATTCCTTCTCACTTATTCCAAGCCCTATCATTCCCAAATCTATCTTTCATCCATCAGCTCTGTATATATTTTACTTCCATACTCCTAAAATTGTGAGCATCATGTAATCTACCCAGAAAGTTTTTGATTTGCAACTGAATCTGATACCTATCTTACTTACAGAAAATTAGTAATGGTTTAGAATGAAGATGGAGACCGTATCCTCACAAAGGGAGTACTATCTGAGAAAAAAAGTGATCTTAACAAAGGGAATGATACTGACTTGAATATTTTGTAATTGTGACCATTAACAGACCACTGGTTAAGGTAATTGTAAAGAGCACAAGTTATCAATTGGTTCATAAATGGTATTACCGACCTTTTTAAATTCGTTTGGAAGATCCTATGTCTTATATTCTATGATGGAATTACCTTGTCGTTCATATACCATCACATAGTGGAAATTGTTAAATTAATTAATATGTTTCCATAGTATTTAATACAACTGAAAAGCCTAAATGTAGTTTCATATATCTCGCATTTACTCGGAAAGCGTGGATATCCGATTCAACTTATTAAGAACAGGGCATGGTAAACTTATACATGAACACTTAAACAACTTGAGATTTCTATGATAATATATGTGTAACCAGAATTCCTTCCTGCTTTTTAGTCCGCACAAGATATTCTCGTTATTTTCTTAAATGCAAATATTGCTATTAAGTTACTATCAGCAATTGTAATGAATTTCTACTATATCTTCTGAAAACCCTGGCTTCCAATTACAAAACTAGTTCGAGTTTGCTATTTAAATTTTGTATTAAATTGGATTCTGAAACTTGTTAAACAATATCTGCAAATTCCCTGATTTATTATTCAAATATCCCCATGGTCTTAAGATAAATTAATGAAATGGTCTCACTAAGAGTTATTCTATTGTTAAGCAGCAAAGGCGGAACATGAAGTGTAACTGTCTGTTGAATATCTCGCTGCTTGCAACTATGTTGACATAGGGGAATGAGGGAGAAGTTTCTTGTCACATCCTTTACAGATGTTATGTCAAGAAAATAGAAATGTATATTTATAAACCGTCTTCCCATCATCGCGATGAAGCCCTTGGAAGGATTCCTTTTCACTTATTCCAAGCCATGTCATTCCAAAATCTATCATTCATCCATCAGCTCTGTATATATTTTATTCCCATACTCCTAAAATTGTGAGCGTCATGTAATCTACCCAAAAAGTTTTTGATTTGCAACTGAATCTGAAACCCATCTTACTTACAGAAAATTAGTAATGGTTTAGAATGAAGATGGAGACTGTATCCTCACAAAGGGAGTACTATTTGAGAAAGAAAGTGATCTTAACAAAGGGGATGATACTGACTTGAATATTTTGTAATTGTGACCATTGACAGACCATTGGTTAAGGTAATTGTAAACAACACAAGTTATCAATTGGTTCATAAATGGTATTACCGACCTTTTTAAATTTGTTTGGAAGATCCTATGTCTTATATTCTATGATGGAATTACCTTGTCATTCGTATACCATCACACAGTGGAAACTATTAAATTAATTAATATGTTTCCGTAGTATTTAATACAACTGAAATGCCTAAATGTGGTAAGAGATAATAGTTATTCATTGCTGGGATTTAATATTTTTTCCTCTAATTGTTATAATCATATATAATCATATTGGTAACTGTGATTTTCTTTTAATCCTTAATACACAAATTAATACATTTTTAAACATTTAAGCAATCCCGCCTGAATTGTTTACTAGTGGTATTATTTTGCAAAGGTGATGTTTTATTTGTATTTGAGGTGGATGCATTTTGATTGTTTTAAGATTGTGAATTATATGTCTTCTTAATTCTAGCAATGACTTAAGATCTCAAATCTTGTGTTTACTTTACAAACTTCATCTAATGTTTTAAGCATTTTTATTGCCATAGTGGCAATCAATCATATTTTTTGTTGTTGTTTGAAAAATGTAGAATGCAATTTGACAAGGATATCATGTTGTTTTAGGCTTGATGGGAAATAATACTGTTCCATGACCCAAAAGAATAGAAAGTAATGTTAAGATTGAGCTAACATGTGAAAGTTCCTTGCAACAAAATATTTTCAGCAACCAATAAAGGATTAAGTAATTTGATTGTATATGTAGAATGAAATTTTGAACTCAGTTTCATGTGGGTTGGCCATCACACATTGCACTATAAAATTTAATTATGGAGTAACGTTCTTGTTGATTGGTTTATTGCCTGTGTGTGGAACTTTGTAAAATGTTTGTTACTGGTATTTATGTAAATAACCTGTTGTTGTTAGTTTGACCATAACCTTCTTATCTTTTGAATGTTAATTACATGATGATTAAGGTTTGCTTCTGATTGTTGAGGGTGTTATCATTGTGCTGAATATTTTGGCCTGTTAGGTTGTATCCAAGCAATGAACGTAGCAACATCATTGTGCTTGTGTTTGCTAGCTTTGAATAGAATCTAGGAAACACTTGAAAAATGTTTAAGTATTTATATCATATTTTTACTTTTGGCATAAAAGGCAACCTGTTTCATTCATTTTCATATTGATTTTATTGATTAAAGTGAGTGGAAGGTTTCTTTCTTCACACTAGTTCCACTAATCTTATAGAGATTATTGATTTAAGCAGCAGAATGTGTAATGTTATACACCCTAGAAGTAGACTATGATCACAGGTTGCCATAACAGTAAAATATATGTGGGATTTGTCAGCACCCAAAGTGGTCCCTTCTTTTGAAGGGCCCCAAGTGGACAGCAAGCAGTGCTGTCGCTGCCACCAACACCACTCTTCTCTCTTTGGAACTAGTGCGTGATAGCTCCAAGGGGGCAAGCCCTATTTAAAGCAAAAATCCATTAAAATCATTAATAAGACACTTCAAATGTACAATAGAAACTTGCCGCAATCTGCATTAAAACTTATATCCCTGCACAAACAAGCCTAAATTTCAGATTTGAAAGAAGATGCTCAAAATCAGAAATTGAACTTCACAAATCTGTGACAATTTCCTCTTTAATCTGCAAAAAACTTGCAGATTGGCAACATCTATGCTATAAAACCACAAATAATTAATTCAAAATAGCAAACACATTATTCTTTTAAAACCATTATATTGGTACTGTAATTAGATGGGCATGGGATATGGAAGAGAGAAGAATACTAGCAAGGCAACAAATTATTAATACGAATTATAAATTTGCAATTTAAAAGGATGGTGAAAATCAAATATGCCAGGGATCTTGGGTTATGTTGGTAGTCAATTTTCAACCAAACTTAAATTTTTTTTTGGTCATATTTAAAATCACAAGGCTGTGCGGCTTTGTTTGACGTTTCAGACATCAAATCATCATGCAAATTACTCGTTTTTGTTTATGCTAATTTAATAATCCTATCAGCTTTTGGAAATCACCATTCCTGATTTCCAATCTGTGATTGGAGCGTTTCCTTCTTGATTATCTGCTCTTTATGGGCTCATTTTTAGTATTTACAATGTTAAAATGCAATCAAATTATTGTATTTACAAAATAAACGAAGATTTATCAAGGCCTTATGGAGACATGAAACATCCGTAGCTAGTGATTTTCTTTAGTCTTACCTCGCACTCTTGAGAAGACAATGCATTAATGGGTCACAGTCCTCATCTCCTTCAGAGACATGGAGGATCTGTAGACAGTGTTGTCCTTTCGTCTTACCTCTCTCTGAGTAGATAATGTATTAGCGAGTCAGGGGGTTTTGTTTTTTGTGGTTCTGTTACTGTAGCATATGAATGGGATGCATCCAAGCATTGAAATTTCAGAAGTTGGGTTTATTATGCATATGAAATGGCATGTGTTCATGCTTTTGAAATTTTATTCAGAGAAAAGAAAAGATGGATTTGGTATTGCATATGAATGAGATGTATTCTTCGTATATGCTTTGCCATCTATAGAGGTTTCTTGATTTTTGGTAATTAACTTAACCTCTTAATTTTGGGTAATTAACTTACTCTAAAATGAAATAAGACATTCAATGTGTTCCTTGTAATATATATATAAACAAAACATCTAAAGAAAAATAATTGCACAATGATCGAGTTAGCCATATCTCATATATAGAAATGCTATGACATGTCTAGGTCAAGGACATTTGATTTCAGGTTCCTAAGATTTTATTGTCATTGTTCCATAAAATTTCAAACCAAAGTTCAAGATTTAATAAGTCATTTGCATGTCATGGTCATTTTGTTTTTTTACTTATGATAAATATGTGAAAAATTTTAACATAATTACAATATTGAAAGGTAATTTTTTTATTCAAACTTTTATTGGTGAAGTGTTAATTTATTATGAGAACATCATTCTCGAAGAGAAAAACTTTAAACATAATGTTTCTTAACATAAACATAAAACCCAAAACATCAAAAATAAAATTGTATGACAAATAAAAAAAAATCGAAATTCCAACCTTGGTATTCCAACCTTGTACCCACAACTCCTACACAACAAGACTCTAATTTTGGAGTCTTTCTTAAATTCTAGTTCTTGATGACTTCATTAGGACTTTGCTTTTGTTATACATCAAAATCACCGCAAACCAAGACTTCGAGTCATACATCCACTTTCTTGAGGTCTGCCTTTTTCTATTTTCCATTCAATACGGCAATGTTTCTAAGCATTTAAATTTCTTTACGAAATTTATTCAGAAAAAAAAATAGTAATATATCATACTTTAAATAAATATATAATAATAATTTATTTTAATTAACAAATATATTATTGACTCCAGATAAGCATAAGCAATGTCGGCCCACACACTAGTCAAGTAAATGCGTCCGCTCCGTTCGGGCTTCACTATTCTATCTCCCATTCAATACGGCAATGTTTGTTTTTCAAAGTCTTTGTTAATGTGGAGTCTTTTTTAACTTTTCCGAACTTATACCCATCATCTCACAAAGCTTCAGAAATATTATTTGGTCCACAACCGCTCATTGCGCCGTCCAAATAAGGCACCCGGATTAAGTAGGTGATAATTTAGTTCAAGTTTAGGTGGAAAAGTTTGGAAATTTTGATTTCAAATCATAGAATTTTAGATGTGTGGGAAATTTTTAGAAATCTATGTTTCAAATTACAGAATTTTAAGTGCCATGGCGTTTTTGAAAATGT
>APFE030632730.1:0-14166 GCA_000404065.3 Pinus taeda | reverse complement strand
CCCCCTCGAAGAGGCTGAATTCTAAGGCGTTGATCTATCTTTTCTATCTTTTCTTGAGCTGGTTCATAACACTCTTACATTATTCCGCCTCCATAGTGCAAAGAACTATAAGTGTTTTTATGTATTCTGCGCCATTTTCAGTTCTCTTTTGCAAAAGAGTAGCATAGTCGAACTGTCGTTTCCTGATCTGAAAGTGTCGTAGCTGTCGTTTTTAGTCATAAAATACAATCCCATTGTTCTTGATAGTTGATTATATAGTTACTATTGCATATGATTTGAATTAGTAGTTTTTAAAGTGTCGAAAAGCATTTTGCATTTCGAAATCGCAAAGTGTCTCTCTTACCTTCACTTCATTTTGAAAAGAAATTTGTTAAGTATTGTCGCTTTGAAAATAATTCAAATTGGCACATAAATTTCTTATCATCGTTCATACATTAAGAAGGCTAAAAACAAATACATGCATGTGCATTTGCATTTTGACTGCTTGGTTTGATTTAGGACAGTGCATTTAGCGTGTGCTCTGTGCTCTTTGTTGAAAGATTCTTAACTTTATTTCCTTAGTAGCTAGGATTTTCATTGCCAAAAGAAGATGAAACGTTTGTTTATCATCTTAGACTGCATCTTAGGAATTGTATACACATCACACGGTGAACCTGAAAGGAAAATTTTTAAGCAAGATCAACTTAAAATAAATTTAATGAATCTAACAATGCTTTGGAACCTAACCACAACATCTAGAGGTCTAGGCTAGAGATGTATTTCGATGTCGTAAAACCTGGTAATTGTTGTTTTCATTATTGGTTGGGTGATTCCTCCACTCTGAGACGACAAGTGCTAGTATGGACTTGTGCTCCCACGTACCGTTGAGTATATATTGGGAGACCACAATAGGATGCATCCTTTATCCTTAGGAAGCCGTGTCTGCCGCCCTATCGATCACAATGCACTGAACATAGCATTCAGGAAGATTGACTACCGTACCATAAAAAGTATTCTACAGTTTTGCGATTGTTTTGGTAATCTTCTCTGCCTAGATCTCCAGAGAAGTCTATTTTGCTCCTTTTCATACTCCTTAAAAGAAAAGGTCCTCTGAGCACTTGTCACTTCAGGCTCACTAAAAATCGAAGGTGACTAGAATCATCTTTTCTTTTTTCTCGACTCTTTAAAATTGAAAAAACAAGTTGTGTCAAAGCATCTAAAATTCATTTAATTTGAAAAACATTTTTCCCTTTTATTTTGAGTTGATCAAGTAATCCGCAATCGTGGAAAAAATTCAATCAAAACCCCGTTGTTCGCGGAGACTTACGAGTCAACCGTCGTTGACTCCGGAAGAAAAACCATTCTGGACAAAGCGAACTCGTTTGACTAGGTCAATGTCCCCTAGGTTGGTTGGAGCCAGTACTTTGACATCCTCAGAGACTCCGGTTACTCCGAACATTTCTGGTATCCCTACCTCTATAGGAGAAATTCCGTAGCAACAAAAGGACATCACAACTGATCCTAGTGTGACGATAAACACTACTATTCTTGAACCAGCTCCATCTACAGCTGATTCGGAAGGTGTTTCTCCCCAATCTTTTGCTACTGCAGAACTTATATCTTCCTCAGCACCAGAAATATTTTATGGACCTGACGGTCTGCCTCTTCCTCCTGGATTGATTGCCATAGAAGAGATTGTGGAAGATCCTCCATCTAACACTCCAATGCAACTTGGAGCTGGGATCGTCCTGTATCCTTCTTCATCAGAAGATACTCACCCGCCATCAGAAGTTCTTGAAGAATCACTAAGGAATCTTTTGGATAGGCTTAATATGTCTGAAAAACCGTCGACATTAAGGATTGTGTTACCCGACACAACAACAGTAGAAGCTCCTTCTGCTACTCCGACAATGTTTTCTAGCGTGCCATCTATCCCAACCATCTCTCAATCACTGGATGGAGTCCATCTAGGGGCTATTTCGATAGTATGGATTGTTCCCGTTTGTTCATCGGGAATTGTATCTGGAATCTCTTACGTTGAGTCTCAACAAATTGATTCTTCGCAAGGTCAATTTGGGAAAACTAGTTCCCAAAGGCAAATCATTCCTTTGAGTACTAGATTACCATCGTATGGAGGGCTGTATACCCTTTCATTGCCTTCCTCAGAAGGACAACCATGCGTGAGTTCAGAACAAAATTTGGGTTATGCTGGAATCACGACTAGCGGTTGGGTGCCAATCCTTCCTCAATGACCAAGAGTTGTATGCTCAATGCAAAAAAGTTTATCTATGACAAATATCCCCACTACGCCGGCTATTGTGGCAGTATCGCAAGTGCAAGCGTTACCAGTTGTATGCCAACATCAAGTTTCGTAGGTTGTAATGCAACAATCCCTTCTACCTACGACACAACCGCAATCACCAACTAGTGGAATGGCACAGGTTCAAATGGGGAACTCCAACCCCCATCTTGGTCAAACCATCAGTACTGGACAACAACCCATGGCTTCACAACCATGGCTGGTGCAATACCAACAACCGCAATTCCAGCAAGCTTACCAAGGATATGAGCAACAAGTCTTTGTAAGTAATGGGCAGCTGTATCAACCATATCATAATGGTTATGCCCATCAACCTTACTAAAGTTACCAACATCAAATGCATTATGTAGGTATGAAAAGACCAACTACTCAAGCGATTCCATCTTATCCTGGGTATGCTCAACTGAGCCTGAATCAATAGTTTCCTTTTTTGGAAACTTTAGAGTTACCAGATCTAAATCGACTAACGAACGATCCAATTTCTTACGCCCCTTGGTGGCCGGCGATTCCGCATAAACTTCCGTCTGATATTCCTAAATTTCAAGGAAATTCTGGGTGAAGACCCATCGAGTCATGTGATGACCTTTCATCTATGGTGTTCATCAAACACTCTCAATGATGATTTGATCAGGCTTTGCCTCTTTCACCGAACGCTAACTGGTCTGGCAGCAAAGTGGTATATCGAATTGCCTAGAGCTTTGTTTGATAACTTCAGTACCCTAGCCACAACCTTTTTAACCCATTTTCAATTACCTATGAGGTACAAAACAGGAACTGAGCTACTTACCAATTTCAAACAAACGATGACCACTCACATATCTGATCATATTCATGAATGCTGATGTCATTGTAGAATTGTAAAAACGTATGTTCCTCATCAGCTATTGGCTGAATGGTCTATTAAGTAACTGTTACCTTCTATTACAGAAGATGTGGCAAAGGGAGGAGTCGTCATTGAAAAGTAAGTTATTGCTTGTGCAGAATATCTAGACTTGATCTATACTCAGTCTAGCATGCTCTACGATAAAATCCCTGATGCTCCTAGACCAGAATTTTTCGTTCCTCCACCTCCCAAATCAAACAAAGACTCTCATGCCAGTGATGGCATGATAGGTACGACAAACACTAAAACCGTAAAGGCTACATCGAAAAAGGCCCGCATGGTTTCGAGTCAAAACGCAAATGAGGAACTTCTAGCCTCGGAAGTAAATGCTGTGTCGATAGAAAAAGGCAAAGAACCCAAGGAACCAGGGGGCAATAAGAAAAAACAAGGGAAGAAGAAAAACAAGGAGGACTCATCTCCTATAAAATCTTCTACAAACCCTTATGGGGATAGGAAACCAAAAACTCCATGTCATATATGTGATGAGGATCACTAGACCAAAGATTGTCCACATAAAGATGAACTTAGAAAATCCTTCAAAAGTTCAAAAACATCTGTTGTATTTGTAGAAATTTTGAATAATAAACACATATTCAATGGAGATTATCCCGATCATCTACTATTTCAGACTAAATACACAATACATAAGCTCCTCTACGTTGATCATCAATATAGCAGCATCAATAATAATAAAACATCAAGAGCATGCACACATTAACACAGTATGTAACCCGGGGAAAGCTTACAGCTGAAAACCCCACACTATCTGTATATTAATGATTGAGAACATGTAATATTACAATATTCAATACTTCTCACAAGTATCCAACCCTATCTCCACATGTTACACACAATACAACTCAGATCTGATCTCCAAATCTATTCCACTGCTTGCCTTCAACACTGCTCAATACCTGCTCAAGAATGGATGAGAATGGTTGAACCAAACTCGTATTTACCTCAAAAGAATCACTTACACTGGGAATCATGTGAGTAGAGGATATAATTACTTGGCATTGGCCAATTCTCATTGGTATAACTCATGCACAACTATAGTCACAACTGATAGCAATCTGATCGTCTAACACCTGTCCCTGCTGAACTGAACATGCACTGACATGAAACTGAGTTAAATGATGTATTCTTTAGTTGCATTATGAGTTAATAATTAGTTTAATAAATCATCATTAGTCTATTTGTAGTTATACTAATTACAACTAGTTTAACCAAGTCAAACTGAACACAACTCCATCAACTCCACAATCAACTCCACCAAACTCAACTGATTCAGTTCTAACTGAAGTCATGCATGCAACAACTCAACTGACCCACAAAGAAAACGTATTTCTTCTAACAATGGCATGTGCCAAACATCTATAGCTCAAACTAAAGTGCTCCAGAGAATAAATTAAAGTTTATAGTCTAAAATTTATTATTTTTTTAAAAGCTAATAAATATTTGGACTGCTCTATAATTAGGACTTGACATGTCACCGCTATTGTCTAAAATATAAGTCCATCTATTTTTTCCAACTTCATGAAATCATCCATAAACAAATCCTTCCACTCATAGACAATGATCCATATTTCGAAAAAATAGACATAGTTCAAAAATAGACTTTGCGCGCATTAATTTGCCTGCGGCCCCACTTAGTAGAAGGCGACCTTTTCACTGAAGCTCCATCATCTTTTTTGGCAATCTCAACACTCCTTCTCAACAAGATATGGATTATCAGCAACCCCTATCCTGCCTCGGGGGTGGTATTCAAAATTTTCTACTGTGGTGAGAGCCTTCGTCAGAATATCAAACATCTTGATCCTCCGTTGGAATGTATGAAAGTAACATGATCCTCCGCTGCACACAATCTCTGATATGATGGTAGCTGATGCCCTTGCTACCATATACTCAGCCTCTTGAGCTCCCTGCCCAATTTGCATCCATGAAGCCACATAACTTCACCTCATCCAATCCATATTCCGATGTGCCTCTCTTGAGCCTGTAAACATGCGACTCCACCAACTGCTGGTAACCAGTGGCATCCACTACCTCCGCTGAAGTAGCATCCTCCTTCCTCCAACCTCTAGGAAGGAATGTAGTCTTCACATCCAACTGATGAATGTGCATCCCATCTTCACTGAGAGATCAAGAATCATCTGTATGGAAGAATACCTTGCGACAGGTGTAAAGGTCTCCTCATAATCGATCCCCTCTATCTATGAAAAGCCTCGGGCAACAAATCTTACCTTGTACTTCTCCACACTCCCATCAGCTGCCTGCTTAACTTTGTAGATCCATCTCGAACCCACCACTAATTTCCCTTCCAGTCTAGGAACAATCTCCCATGCATTATTTCTGATAATAGAATCATACTCTTCCACCATGGCGTCTACCCATGCGGGATCCTCCACAGCTTCCTCGAAAGAGTATGGCTCAGTCACAACACACTTTCTCATAACAGCCATGTATCCAGTGTACAGATCAGGTGATTGTCTCTGTCTATGTTGGGCTGTAGGTGGTCCTACAACTTTCTCTGCATCTTGAGCCAGTTGCTCAGCTTCTGTCAAGCGCTTTCGCCCTCTGATGGTTCGCACTGCTTGAGTGATCTCTTCCACTCCATGAACCTCATCCTGTGGTTGATTCATGTCCTGAGGCTCATCCTTAGGAACTAATAGCTCCTCATCTACATGTAAGTGTAGCTCCCTCTCAAGCGAACACTTCATGGCTTTCTCCTCCTGAAATTTTATATCCCGTCGACAACAGTTTACCACTTGTCTGGCAAATACACACGATAGTTGTGGGGGCGTATCAGTGTACCCACAAAATATCCCAACCTTCTGCAGTCGGGCTCCAATTCTTCCTGGATCCTTCATCACATGCATGTTAAACTTAGCACCCAAAAAATCCTCAAATGAGAAAGATCAAGCTTCTTACCAGAATTAAGGCCTCCTCGGGTGTACTCATGCCAAGTATCTTATGAGGACAATGGTTCTGCACATAGACTACTGTATTGCATGCTTCCGCCCACAAGTGAAGGGGTAGGCCCTGATCATGTGAAATCACCCTTGTAGCACCCACGATCATTCTGTTCTTCCGCTCAGCTACCCCATTCTGCTATGGGTTATGGGGAGCTATGAGCTCTCTTCAAATCCCTTCTGCCTTGCAGAAATCCTTGAACTCATCTGAGATGTATTCACCACCATTATCGCTCCTAAGAGCCTTCACTTTCTTCCTTGACTCCTTCTTGACTATTGCTTTGAATTCATAGAACTTTGAATATGTCTCGCTCTTCCTCTGCATGAAGAAGATCCAGCACTTACGAGAGAAATCATCAATAAAATCGCATAATACCTATGTTTTGTTGTCGAAGCAACTGAGAAAGGTCCACACACATCTGTGTGAATTCTCTCAAAGATCTTTGTGGCATGACTATCTTTCTCGTGAAAGGTGGCTTTCACAAACTTCCCCAAAGTACACCCCTTGCACTGATCTGATTGCGCAAGTGTGCCTTTAGGAAGCCCTGTAGTGATCTGTTGTAGTATCTTCAAGGCTCCATGGTGAAGGTGACCCAATCTCCTATGCCACAACTCGCCATCATCTCAGCTCACCAATCCTTCTACCTTGCCTGCCATTGCTACGCATCCATCTACATGCAACTGATAAAGGTTCCTTACTCGAACCCCTATCTTCCGAGTCTCACCAGTTGTCTTGCTGCGTAGGAAAGCTTTTCCCTTGCTGAAAACAACATCATACCCCTTTTCTTCTAACATTGCCACATAGATAAGATTCTTCTTCAATCCTGGAACATGCATGACTTCCTTCAATACGAAGGGTTTACCAGACTCCCTCTCAAAGGAAATGGTACCAATACCGGTCGCACTGTATCTACCATCATCGCCCATCTCGATGTGCACTCGAAGATCTTTGTCCTCCAGATCAGAAAACAAATCTCTATCTCCCGTCATGTGAAAAGATGCACCACTGTCCAAGAACCACACCAATCCCATCACACTTGAAACCAAGCATGCGATCAATGAAAATTCAAGCTCAAACTATGAGGCTAGAGCCTCTCCTGCTGCAGATCCAACAACTTGCTTGTTCTTCTTCTTCTACGGACAATTAGTGGCATAGTGTCTGTGCTGGTGACAGTGAAAACACTTCACCTTGGACATTTCCTGCTTCTTGCCTTTCGCACCATACTGAGAAGCTTTCTTGCTCTTCTCTTTCTTTTCTTTGGCAAAAAAAGTGTAATTTTCTTCATCAGCTCCCTTTGATGAAGATCCGTCCCTGGTACTCCACCTGATCTCTTCCTGCACAAGATCTGACCATAGTCTTTCCCATCCTAGAAATTTCTCCCGATCATTTACAGAGTCTTGATAGGAATGCCAACTCTTCGGAAGACCAAGGAGAGCCAAGCTCACCAAGTCCTCATCATCAACAAGTAACCCCCACACTTCCCAGCTCATCCCAACACTGAGTGAACTTTGTGAGATACTTGGGCATACTGTCACCATTCTCGCATTTGATGTTCTGAGTTTATCTTTGAGCGCCAGCTTCATCTGATCGCTCTTGCTTTGGAATAATTCTATTAATGATTTCCACATCAAATATGGAGTAGCCTTTCCATGGAGGCTGGACACAATGTGATCCTTCACGTCCTCCAACAGAATCCTTCGACATTTTATGGTCTTCTTTTGCCAATCATCAACTTGAGTAGCATCAACTTGAGTAGCATCAGTAGGCTTTGGGACATCCGTCTCTATGAACTCCTTCATCCCGTTATCATCCAATACTGCCTCCATCCTGTCCTTCCATGCAATATAGTTCGTACTACCCTCAAGGGCATACTCCAATTGCAATCCTGTGAAAGACATCTTAGTTTTGACACCAAGAAAACACTGCTGCAAATTCGAATTCCAACAGCTCCAACTCAACTGCTTCCGATCTAGAATTCGTGAGAACAAGGTATTTCTTGTACAGAGATCCACTGTATGGGCATTCACCAGATATCTCACCTTCCAAAGGAAGGATGAATCCAGAGGCTACCTGGCCCGATTACAGACTCTGCCTGAAGAAATAGAATGTAAACACTTCTTGAATAGTAGATCTGATGATCAACAACTCCAATACCATGTAGAAATTTTGAATAATAAACACATATTCAATGGAGATTATCTTGATCATGTACTATTGTGGAATACATACACAATACATAATCTCCTCTACGTTGATCATCAATATAGCAGCATCAATAACAATAAAACATCAAGAGCATGCACAGATTAACACAGTATGTAACCCGAGGAAAGCTTACAATTGAAAACCCCACAGTATCTGTATATTAATGATTGAGAACATGTAACATTACAATAGTCAATACTTCTCACAAGTATCTAGCACTATCTCCACCTGTTACACACAATACAACTCAAATCTGATCTCCAAATCTATTCCACTGCGTGCCTGCCTCCACTGCTCAATACCTACTCAAGAATGGATGAGAATGGTTGAACCAAACTCGTATTTACCTCAAAAGAATCAATCACACTGGGAATAACGTGAGTAGAGGCTATAATCACTTGGTATTGGCCAATTCTCATTGGCATAACTCAATCCCATTGATTGTGCAAATCCTCATGCACAACTATAGTCACAACTGATAGCAATCTAATCCTCTAACACCTGTCCCTGCTGAATTGAACATGCACTAACATGTAACTGAGTTAACTGATGTATTCTTTAGTTGCATTATGAGTTAATAATTAGTTTAACAACTCGTCATTAGTCTATTTGCATTTATACTAATTACAACTAGTTTAACCAAGTCAAACTGAACACAACTCCATCAACTCCACAATCAACTCCACCAAACTCAACTGATTGAGTTCTAACTGAAGTCATGCATGCAAGAACTCAACTGACCCACAAAGAAAACATATTTCCTTCTGAAAACTGCATGTGCCACATTTGTAGCTCAAACAGAAGTGCTCCAAGAGAATAAGATAAAGTTTATAGTCTAAATATTATTATAAGCTAATAATATTTGACTGCTCTATAATTAGACTTGACAATGTCACCGCTGTTGTCTAAAAATAGAAGTCCATCTATTTTTGCCAACTTGACCAATCATCCATAAACAACATCCTGCAACTCATAGACATGATCCACATGTCTAAAAATAGACTTTGCGCCATAATTTGCCTGCGGGCCCACTTAGTGAAGGCGACTCTTTTCACTAAGCTCCATCATCTTGTTGCAATCTCAACAAGCAGCATGGAGTGGACCCGTAGTTGACATCAGACTTCATCAAGTGCCTAAGGGAATAAGAAAAATTAGGGTCGAGGAAGAAATCCAAGGCCAGTAAGGTGTCGCTGGACCCGATCACCCTCACAGAAGGTGATTTGCATCACATTGGAGACATGGTGCGGGACGTCACCACGGAGGCACTACAACAATTCAAGCAGTAGCAATAGTCACTATTGGGGCCATCCAGACAAGACTACAAGAGTTGCAAACCCACACATCATAGGCTAGCACGGTGTCCACTAGCCTCGCTATCGGTACTTCAAAAAATGCTATGGAGTGATCACAGAGTTGAGGGCCCACGAACATCGTACTTTATAGGTGATCAACGAGAAGAATATTAATAATGAATAGATGGCCCTACAACAAAAATTTTCCATTGCTATCGTTACCAAGGTAACTGACCAAAACAAGTGTATAGTTCAGGTCATGGAGGATGCATGCCGAATGGTCCTAGAGTTGGTCATTCCTGAGGAAGAACCAGTCGAGGTGCATGTTCGCAATATTGCTACAGGGGTGTGTGATGCTTGCACAAAGTTGGCTCGTGTTCAGCTGGAGCTAAACCTACAGATTGCAGATTTATAGTTGAAGGCCCAACCTTCAACTTTGTCAAAAGTAAATGAGTAACGTGCAACCGCTGTCATAGAAGTGATAGCAGCAATAGACAGTGCAGTCACAGACTACACATGACTTTTTGAACAGTTGTTTGAGGTCCTGACGAGCCTGCAAGAGGACCCTAATGTACAACAGCTGGAGACAGGACCACAAGAACTACAATAGCACTATGATGAAGTAAAAGGTACAACATGAACCTTCATTCTCACATAGAGACTGACGAAGCTACAAGAGGCCAAGCAATTGAAAGAACGGGTAGATGCAGCAAAGCACAAGGAGGCAGTGTTGAAGTCACGCTTGAAGCCCTAGTTGGATGAGGCTTAATTAGTCACGACCTCTATTGAAGGAAATCTTTCTCATCTGCAAGAAACTCAACAAAAACTTCAAGGTGACAGTTTAGGACCAACGATAGAGTAGTTGGCTGAAGAAGTGAAGCAAGCAGTTGCACAGTGCACTGCCGAGGTTGCCGTCATACAGGTCAAGCTGGGAGGTCTTCACGCCAAGATATCAACACCTACAAAGTGTCTCGAGGACGAGTCACCATGTTTGTGTTGGGGGCCTGTTGGGAACGTGTTCCCCCAAGGATAGTTTTGGGGCTAAAGGGCCAAGTTTTGGGAAAATTTTGTAATAAAGTTGTAAAGTCTCTGCATTTTGTGCTCGTGGAGCATGAAGGTGTCAAGAGTCATAAAGGGTTGTTTGCCCTTATTTTGTAAAATGTAAAGTTAGCTGTAAAGATCCACCCATGGTCCGTAGACCATGGGATTGTATAAAAAGGAGCAAAATAAGTAAGCTCTAATTAGTTGGTAGAAAATTTTTGGAGTCTTGGTAGATAATGCTAAGTGTTTCAGATCTTAGTGTAGGTAGAGGCTCTACATCTGAGTGCACAGAGGCCTAGGGTGGAAGTTCGCATTTGAGTGTGCGAACCCATGTAGCTATGTGTGCAGGGCGAATAGAGTCTGTATTAATCTGAAGACATCAATAGAGAGAAATATTCTACAAATTATGTGTATTTATTTCTTGTTAATGCATCTGGTTATATTGTGTTTTGTGTTTTATTTACAATGTTCATGTGATGTGCGAATGTATGTGACCGTATGGGTTAATTGAATGTGAGTAATAATATCAGTTTACACGATGCTAATTGTGGTTGATTAGTAAGATAAGTAAAACCCTTAATATAACTTGGAAAACTATACAATACACTATCATATAAATGCAAAAGTACCTAGACTATGGGTTAAGGTTGCACAAAGGTCAATTGTACACCTTCACGGAGGTACCAAAGGGCAGAATAAAGGGTATACTAATAGAGCCCTAAATCTTAGTGACCTACGCGAAAGTAGGAAAAAAGGGTAAACCAACATCATGACCATCTCAAGGTGCATAAACTTGGTTCCAACATCCCCCCATACTACTTTGGGTGAGACTTTGGTCCACGCTCTGCGGGATGATGCCGAAAGGGCCAATAGTGTAGGGATTTGTTTGGCTAACTAACACTAAACTTGGGTCAGGCCCCAAAAAGCTAACAAAACTAGACAATGTGTGGTTGGGGAAGGTTGGATGAAGCTAATTTGTTGGGAAATTTCTGAAATTTGACTAAGTGTGGGGTCACGGAACTGATGTGAACATTGATATGACTTGACTATGATCACACACTTAGAACACTTGACGATAAAACAACATAGATCATCTAGGATATGTAAGAAACATACTTTTCGATGACTTTACGACAAGTGTGACACTAAATATACAATTTGCGATGATCGTGATGACACTTGTGTGAAAATGCTTATAACTTTGGGAATGAGTACGATGAATGTTTACATGGTTAGATAAACACACAAAGATTGTGGAGTCTGAATATTGGCCTACCATTACATCCTTTTTGCCTAATGATCCTCTCTTTTCCTATATATTTACCACCTAAATAAATCCATATACAACAGGTTTTGATGAAGGTATGCAATAATATGTCTTCTTGTTGATATTTAACTTTATACCCTATTTTTTTGTTAAAGTTTGCAATTGGCTACCAAATCAGTCTGTTTCCGTAGCTAATCCAGGTTTTTGTAGTTGTCTCCATTGTTTACAAGGTTCTGGAGTTCCAGGTCAACAACGAAGAGTGTTGATGGATAGAGGATGGCTCCCTTATGGATCCCTCCCTATCCCCTCAAAACACTTTGCTAAGATAAGCGTAGGAGATCACAGTCAAACTCCAAGTCAACCACTGGATTAATGCAGAACAAAACTTGAGATCGGTTGAAACCTTATTGTTTTGCTTTCAGAATATCAAAATGAAGGTTTAGAAATATAATTTTAGATAGGATAGAGATATTAGGCATGAATTATTCATGCAGTTATGCCAAGAGACCTGCTATAAAACTTATGTCGTACTATGATTTGGGTGCACGTCGAATGATGTAATTTTGAACAGTTTGTGAATTCCATTTGAGTAGAATTGGTTTTGTGTATATGCATTTTGTTGGTTGGAAGCTATGAACTGCTATGTGGAGGGCCCCTACAAACAGTGACATTTTTTAATCAAATGCAATATGATTTCCTTTCATTCTTCAAATTCTCTATTTTGTGTGAAAATGCAGCATAATGATTTCGCCACCGAGTTGTTATTTGCGTAAGTACTTTCATTTGCTTTATACCTAGTTTAGTCTATTATTTAATTTGCTTTATACCTAGTACAACATGGTCATTTCATTTGCTTATTATCTATCATAATTGAAGTGTGTTTAATTCATAATATAGATGTTGCTTGGGTTATTTTGTTTGAGCGAAAATTGAATAAGTAAAAGAGTGAGAGTTCTCTCCTAAACAATTGAGTTCAGATGGTATTTCTTCATAGTTGATAGAATAAGTTTCTTTTTGCACTTAGTTAATTAGAAGTAGAAGCATAAATATTCGAGATTGAAAATCCCAAACAATTTCATACAAGAAGAATCAATCTCATATCATCTGCAAACTAATTAGATAGAAATTAACTCCTAGGAAACTTAGCCAACATATTCAAGAATTATGACACTAATATAATGAACAAACACCACCTCCATATCCATCTTAAGTTTAGATTCTAACAAATACATAACAACCTAATGAATAACTTCTAAGCACATATTGTGCACCTGTACTTCATCAGTATACGCACCCTGGTTGACAATTTAAAGACCTTAAATTGACTAAACATTTTGGCGCCATTGCCAAGGAAGTACAGTTAGAAGTTAAAAAAAAAAACATCATTAATTTAAAACATGACATGCATACAAATAAAGACTCTAGGGGTAGATTTTTAGGACGAGGAAGAAGTTTAATTCCCACAAACCCACTCACTTCACCATGATCTCGAGACTGCACACCACCTACTCAAACCCGAATTCCATTTAGAGGTCGACAAAGACTTATTGAAGTCTTAAGATCAGAAATCCAATCCAGAACTTCACCTACTTCTTTTACTGAAGCTATAATTGAAGAAAATCCTACATCCCCAACTACAGGAGTAATCTTTCTATCCTCCACTGGTGAGCAAATTTTGGGATAAGAATTAGAAGTTCCTAGTGAAGAAGAGGAATTGGAAACTAATTCTAAGCAAACGTTGATAGAGGAACTAGAAAGATTAGAATAACACTATATTAGCTCCGGAGAATCTATGATGGCTAAAGAAGGGGAAGGAGAAGTACACAATGTCCATGGTGAAGAAGATAGGATTGGAGGAAGAGGAAGAGGAAGAGGTAGAGGTAGAGGAGGGGGTAGAGCCAGAGGAAATCAAGATCCTTCAGGATTCCCTATTCTTGATGAAGATACAACCCTCACAATGAAAAAATATATCACCCTCGATTCTTCCTAATTTCCATGGAAAAAGAAACGAAGATCCAAAAACATTTCTCTTCGAATTTGAAGTATTATGCAGATCATATGATTATCTGCATGATGCTCAAAAGTTTAAATTGTTCCCTGTTATGAAACCAGCTCACAAAAAGATAGAAAAGAGAGATAAATGCCTTAGAATTCAGCCTCTTCGAGGGGGCAATCTCCTTTACATTACACAAATGAACAATTCTTG
>APFE030632722.1:270531-296799 GCA_000404065.3 Pinus taeda | reverse complement strand
GTGGAAACCCAATGTGGGTGAAAACCACCTGCTGCAATATGTCTCTATCTTCTTTCAAATTAGAAACTCCTTTTACAATGATCTTGTACTAGTGCAGTCCTTTACCAGTACGCAGGTTGTAACCTGCAAAGACCTACAACTCTCTCTCGTTTTCCAGTCTCTCTTGGAAGGGAGCTACAACCCCCTACTTATTTTCTTTCAAGGACAACTTTTCATAAATTTTCAAACTGGATCCATAAATATCAAATGATCATCAAGTACCAGTAATTCACCCAGATAACCAGATCCACAATAACATAAAACTAAACCCAGAACACCTTTTGCGGCGTCTCCTGCGGTGCCTCCTACGGCGTCTCCTGCGGCACCTCCTGCGGCATCTCTTGCGGCGCCTCCTGCAGCGTCTCCTGCGGTGCCTCCTACGGCGTGTCCTGCAGTGCCTCCTGTGGCGTCTCCTGCGGCGCCTCCTGCGTCGCCTCCTGTGGCGGAACCTCCTGTGGCATCTCCTATGGCGCCTCCTGCGGCACCTCCTGCCGGCCTCCTGTGGCGTCTCCTGTGGTGCCTCATGTGGCATCTTCTGCGACGCCTCTTGTGGCGTCTCCTGCAGCGCCTTCTGTGGCGTCTCCTGCGGCGCCTTCTGTGGCGTCTCCTGTGGCGCCTTCTGCGGCGTCTCCTGTGGCGCGTTCTGCGGCGTCTCCTACAGCGCCTCCTGTGGCGTCTCCTGTAGCCCCTCCTGCGGCGCCTCCTGTGGCATCTCCTGCGGCACCTCCTGTGGCGTCTCCTGCGGCATCTCCTGTGGCGCCTCCTACGGCGTCTACTGCGGCGCCTCCTGTGGCATCTGCTGCGGCGCCTCCTGCGGCGTCTCCTGCGGTGCCTCCTGTGGCGTCTCCTGCGGCGCCTCCGCACTTCCGCAGCTGCAGCGCTCGAGAGCTCACCCTTCACAGATTCGCTTTACACTTCACTTTCATATAGATCGAGCTTTTGAAATAATAACCCAATATTTCAGATCTTAAGATATTCAACCCAAAAGCATGCACAAGCCAAATGATCTCCTTTTCTTTATATAGGCAAGCTCTTGCTAAAATCATGGACCAATACCATGGGCCAAAAACATAACAAACCAATACCATCAACTCAATACTAGGGATCAACACGTCTGTCGAGATGCCATGGTCCAAAAACCATAGGTTCAAATTCCAAGGACTAACTACCATGGGCCAAAGGTAAGTTTTCCCACATGAAATAAACTTTTCTCTGCATAAAATTCCGTGAAATTTTCTCCACATGAAATAAACTTTTATAACTTTTATCTGCATAAAATTCCGTGAACTTTTCTCCTACGTACTTCTTAATTCTCATCATATTGAGAGCCATTCCATGGGTGTTTCCATCAAGTACAACATCTGTAACATATAACCATACCAGAAACATAATGCCAACAAATACATGCTGCTTTAACCTGTGTTCTACATCTAAACTAATTCATTTGATGTAATGCATAATCTATTAATGGAAATGTGTTATATATGTTGTTAATGTTGTCTTGTCCATGTCGATTGCTCTGCCGGACATCATACAGACCTTTCACATGAACCTTATTGTAAAAACCATCACACTCGTTCATCTTGATCCATGAGTGTTGTACATGTTATCTTACCTTGTATGTTGTGACTACCGCATCCGAGTGGACTGCTCCAATGAAAGTTGTGTATGTTCTGTTTGTTGTGTGTTCCTAGCCAAGTTGGGACTTAACCCTTTCAACCTGGAACTCACCTTCACCCCCATTTCAACCCACTTGTGTTAGAACCTCTCATACACCTTCCTTGACTCACTGCAGCAGTCACACCCTTCCTACTAACATAGTTATCTTACTTGCCTCTATGTGACATCGCAGTCAAGGCATTGCTTTATGACCTACTTCTAGGACTCCTACACCAAACAATCTGATGTCTAATTGGGACTTCATACCGGGGAGATCCCCTTACATGTTGGTGGGTCCAACATCGTCAACACAGTACTAGCACTGCAAGTAGTCCTCTTACAGATGATTTGTGGACCTTGTATTTCGACGGATCCAAAACACAGGACGGCTCTAGATCTGGGTGTGTTTTGATAGACCCAAGGAAAAGGAAACACTTAGTCTTGAACCTCTTGCAGTTCGAGTGCACAAACAATACTGTCAAATATGAAACACTTGTTTTGGGTTTACAGAAAGCCCTAAGCCTCAACGTTGCTATGCAGAAAGTGGTAGGTGATTCAGAGATTGTGGTACATCAAGTACATAACACAATACACTATTTTTCACCTCATCTTAAGAGCTACAAACAAGAAGTATGGTAGCTTATCTCTAATTTCTAATCTTCTAGTATCATCTCTATACCAAGAATGTGAAATGCAGTTGTAGATGCTCTGGAAAACACAGGTGCTAGGATGACACTTCTTAGGGATAGATTTTATGTAAAAATTTTGTATAAGCCATATATTCATGGCAACGTAACTAATTTGTGTTTTTATGATAACAATGAATAGATACTGCATTTCATGGCCAATGCTAACATCTTCAATGGCGTAGAGATAGATGAATACATGCACGATCAGTCTCTGCAAGGCACAACTGATGAAAGTAAAGGCAACCTCGTCCCCAAGGGTGTGGTTTCACTCGAGAAGCTATATGACTTGCAAAACCACTTCAAGGGACCCAAGAACACTAAAACCCATAGTTCCACACTGATGCATGAACAGATTAATATAGGAACATACATATGTCTGAAGTTCATGAATCTCGGTACGTGTGACACAGGTGTAGAGCGGTAAACCTTTGTTAGCCTATTTAGATAATACCGTGATATATTCACGTGGACATATGATGACTTGAAAACATATGACATGCGAATAATCCAACACATCATTCCGATCAAAGAAGGGGTCAAGCCATTTCAAGAGAAGCTCAAAAAATTCCATCCATCACTTGAACCCCTCATTTAGAAAGAATTGATTAAGTTATTGGATGTTCAGATCATTTACAAGGTTCATCATTCTACTTGGGTTTCAAACATAGTTCCTATGAGGGAAAAGTCCGGGGAGATCCCCCTATGCGTTGATTTTCAAAATCTGAATCGTGCCTTGGACAAAGAAAATTACCCTATGTTGTCTATGGAGCACATCTTACAAATAGTATCTGTAGCATAAATGTTTTCTCTGCTTGATGATTTTTTCAGATATAACCAGGTTCTGGCAATAGAACCTGACAGGCTTAAAACTATATTCTGTACCAAGTGGGGTACGTTCGCTTATCAAAGAATGCCATTTGGGTTGGTAAACGCAGGCACAACTTTTGAGTGCGCTATAGACATCACCTTTTTTGGGCTCATCAGACAGAGCATTGTGGTCTACCTTGACGATGTAACAGTTTTTTTCAAAATATGGCTAGCCCACCTGCACCATCTTAAGAATATCTTTGAGTGATGTCAAAAGTATGGGATATCCTTGAATCCCAAGAAGACTGTCTTTACAGTGTCTAAGGGGAACCTCCTTGTACATATCATTTCCAAGAGTGGGATCAAGGTTGATCTGGACTGAGTTTGGACCATCACACAGATTCCTCACCTAATCAACAAGAAATCTATATAGTCCTTCTTGGGGAAGATCTACTTCCTCCAAAAGTTCATCTTAGATTATGCGCATATTGTTAAACCTATACAAGAGATGATCAAGAAGGATGAATTCTACAAGTGGGGGAAGAAGGAAAAGGAAGCATTTTCTTGTATCAAGGAGGCAATAGCAAAAGCACCTGTGCTATAGAGGCATATTTCAACAAATATTTATTGCTTTACACATTCGATTTTGACAATTCACTCGTTGCAGTTCTCACTCAGAAGGATGAGTTGAACAATGAATGCCCCATCTCCTTCATGAGTGTGAGCATGTAGGGACTCAAGCTAAAATATCGCACCGTGGATAAGAAATCATATGTTGTATAGAAGGCGATGAAACATTTCAAACCCTACCTACCGAAAAACCATTTCATAGTCTTTGTGCCACACCCAGCAGTCATATCACTGCTTATTCCAAAAGAGTTGGGTGAAATACGTGTGAACTAGATGACAGGACTACAAGAGTATGATCCTAATATCAAGCCAGTTTACACTATCAAGGGTCATGATCTCTTCAGACTTGCAATAGAAGAAGTAAATGAACAAGAGGAAGAAAAAGAGCTCATCGATTGGGAGCAAGAAATTGACATGTACAATGCAGAGTGAGCACCACCCACTTCGCATGGGAACTCTTGGTAAGAAGAAGTGCGCCAGTACCTTGAGCACAAAAACCATGCCCTCTCACTTTCCCATGTAACAGAAGAGGGTAATCTGACTCAAATCGTTATCTTACCAGTTAGTGCACGAAGTGCTTTACAGAAAGCACAACATTGGAATTTTGCTCAGGTGTCTAGAGGCACAGGATTCAAAGAGAATGTTAGGTGATCTGCATGACAGACCAGTCAGAGGTCACTTCACGGGTAACACAACAACGCATAAATTCATGCGAGTTGGTTTCTACTGGCCCAAATTGTTCAAATATGTACACGCTTATGCCTGCAAGTGCTTGTTCTATTAGTGATGCCCGACAGAACTCAAAGATCAGCAACCCTATTAGATCCTATTGCAGTAGACAAATCATTCCAACAGTGGGGCTTAGACATAATTGGGTAAATTTTCCCACTTTCATCAAAGAAGCACTGCTATATCATGACCGCTACAAATTACTTCATGCGGTGGATAGAAGGAATTCCAGAAAAATGAATGAATGACTGGGAAGTCATTAGCTTCTTTCAGGAGAACATCATTTCAAGGTTTTGGGTTCCTGTATCACTTGTTTTTTATAATGAAACTTACTTTTCTTCATTGAAACTTTATTATTTTTCATGGAAATATAGTATCATGCTTAAGCATTCAGCTAACTACTACCCGCAGGAAAATGCTTTTGTCGAATCTACAAACCAAAATCTCATTCGCATCATAAAAAAGACCATTTACTCTTAACAGTGAAACTAGAATTTTGCTCTAGTGAATGCTCTCTGGTCTAACCAAGTTACACCCAAACCCTCTCTGAACACATCTCCATACTTCCTTGAATACAAAAAATAATCCATCCTCCCACCAAATATCTGTTTTCCTGATCTCTAGTTATCCCAAGAATCCCAAGGAAAATTGTGTCTATTAGTTCAGTGTAGGATGGACACATTGCACTACACCAGAACTGTATCAAGAGATGGTTCGATCGAAAGTCTACAGGGAACAACATCTTTGTTGTGGTTGACTTAGTCTTGAAGTGGGATAAACCACATGAACACAAAGGCAAACACACAAAGTTCTAGTCCCTATGGATTGGTCCTTTCACGACTCATGAAAAACTTGGCCAACACACGTATCATCTATAATCACTTGACAGGAGGATTTACAACCTTCTTATCAATGGTCAAGATTTAAAATGTTATTTTCAAAGATCTGGGGTTGTGCCCCACCCTATGTACATAATCTTTTCATTGCTTATTTTTTTGCTTTACTTTATTGTTTTCACTTCGCTTTACTTTTCTTTTATGCCTTGTTATTTTAATTTTGTAAATAAGTGTTTTCCTATATTGTGTTCTAGCTTTTGAATAAGTGTGTGGCTGAAGTCAAAGATTCTTATGACATTGCAACACTTGGCTAGTCCCGTGTCCATCTTCTCTGTGCTTATTTGTAATTCTTGGCCAATGAAGTGTTGAGGGAAAATATGGGTTGTCTATAAGGGAATCTCTCTTCAAACCATTAACCTATGTCCAAACTAGGAAAACCCATGCTTGTACTCAGACTTCTACTCTTTGTGTTCAAGCTTATCCAACTAGTAGAAATGGAGAAGGGGAAAAATCTAAACAAGAAAACCTAAATCAGAGGTCTTACATGCTTCTCTGAAGGAACAATCTCTCCTACTCTCAATAAGTTGGGATCCCTCTTCTGCCCAAAAATAAATAAGTGCCTATGCATAGTCCTCTTTTAAAAAACAAAAAATACAAAGGCGAAAAAAGAGAAAAGCTTCCTGCGAAAAGAGGTGAAGCAGGAAACTCCACCGGGGTACTGACCAGGCTCGTTAGAAATGGAGCAATGTTTGTGTTCCTGCATCACTTTGTCAGGGTATTTTCCATGCCTTCTAGTAGCAAAGCAACACTAGAAATGAAAAACTTATACTTTGAAAATCTTAAGCTCACGAGCCAAACTACCCTTCCCGATTTTGAAAAACTGTGATCTAGCTGAAAATTTGGTCGTGTTTGACTGAGTTGGTACAAGGTGAACCATGTTTGTACATGGGGTAAGTGGGGAATCCAAAGTAACCTTCACAACAAATCAATACTCTGTGAAAGACCAAGGCCCTACGCTGAAAATTAACTGAAACTGAGAAGCTAGTATTCAACCATTGTGTCACCAAGTGTTGTAGTGGCTACAACACACTCCAAAATTTTGGCTTGCATCCAAATTTCAGAGCCTTCCTTGATTTTTCCCCTGATGGTTGCAAACACTCAGCCTCATTCCATGACCTATTTTCAATTCTTTACACCCTTTTTTCTTGATCGACCACTGGTCATCTTTTGGCATGTTGATTGTTGTGCCATTCTTACGATCTTGTTCTAGCCATTTTGAAGGTTTTTCTTTGTGTGCATGAATCACTTTCACTATATGAACATCAATTTTACTCACACACAAATTTGAAGCACTATCGTGCAAGTGTCTTCATAGTTGTTCGAATATCTATCTCAAGTGTCACACTTGTCACTCTTAACCTTCATGACAGTGTCACTGAGCACATGTTTGTCTTGTTGATTCGAGGTGTCTGTTACACATCATTTTGTCATTGTCCTTGTAATCCCCATTCCTTGGTCCTGGAGGACCTCTACTATGAACCACACATGCTTTCCCTTCATGAAGAAACTCCCACTGTGTCCCTCTTCATGAGCAAATCAATTCCCTTTTGCACCATTTCCCCTGAAACTTCTGTTTTGCCCAGTGTACAAGACCAATGCTAATGGCCCTTGTCTTCCTTGCACCTATATGCAGGGATTATCGTTGTCCCTAGTAGCAACTGAAGCGACTGAGTTTTTTTCTAGTTGCATCGGTCCTCTTATGGAAAGTTTTTTAAATAAAGAGTTGCAGCTTCCAGCTCTAGAAGCTTTGTAATGGAAGTCTGGTAAATGGCTTGGTTGGATGGGGTCGAGGATGTCAGTTTGGGCTCCTTTCCCCTATAATGATGGAACTACCTCAAGGGATAATACCTTATCCAATGAGAAGAGGATCCATCTCCCATACATTCATCCTATATAAAACTCCCTTCTTCCCAAACACAAGCTAGTGTTAATGTTGGTGTGCTAGTGCTATTTTGGTTTGGAGTAAAATAGAAAGCTATTCATAGTTGTAGCTATCTAGTTGTGTGAGGGAGAAGTGTGATTTTTTTGGAGTGAATCCTAAGGGGAAGAACCTTAAACTATTTTTAATTGAGGCCATCATGGAATGCTAACAGAAGTGTGTGGGAACCTGGTCTTGTCAGAGGAGAACAAAAACGTCAAGACAATGGTTGTAGTCTCTATTTGATTCAATATATATGCAACTATCGATTGATTTCCTACATGATTTGGCATCTTACATACTCATGGCTTAATTTTTTTTGACTTGTTAAGTAGGTTGAATTACAATTTGTCTATTATCACGGTTGTTGTTTGTTGTTGTTTACTTGTTTCAGGTGCTTGGAGAAGGAAGCGAGAGATAGTTGGAGCAAGCAAGCAAAGACATCATCAAACGGGATAAGTGTACTAAGAGGTAGGCCCTCTTAATTGGTTCTAACCTAAGGAAATATTCCGTAGAATGTATCTATTGTGGCTACGAAGGATCAATGATGAATTTATAAGTACCCAAGGAAGAGAGAGGAGTCTCATGTTGTGAGAGAATAAGTGAAAGGTTGAGCTTGATCTGTGAATACCACCATCTAATACTTCAAAGTGAAAATCCACAGAGCTAAAAGAGGCTTGAGGAACTCATCTCTATAAAATCACAACCCAAGGCTTACGGGTGTGTTGGTAAAGAGATTTGTCTTATCGATCTACTACAGACAGGTGGAACATCCCCCATAAATTTGTATCATCCATATGGTATGGTTGTTGGTTCATCCAGTCCTTAATGCATTTGTTCAAGTAGTGATTTCAATTCATTACTATTGATGTTACATGTAAGGTATATTAAATCATGCACAAGTTCATAAAATAAGGTTGCTTAGGATGGTAGTTCCTTTTTAAGCAAATTGATAGAAATGAATATCTTGTAGGCTTTACTACCAATCATTATAACCTTTAAGAGAAGGTTATTATCCCACCCAACAATGTCATATCAATCTTACTGTCTACATGTTTTCAAGGTTAATAGAAATATGGATAACTTTTAAAGCTAAATGGTTGTTCACTAGATTGATGGGCATTTTAATGGGTGATGGGAAGGGTTAAAAAAAATATACACTGTAAAAAGAAATTAGATTTATGTCTTGCATATTGGGAAATACCTAGATAGGCCCAAATGAAAACCACTTGAGGTATTATATTAAATTATAGATATAAGTGACAGACATATTGAGAAGATTATATGCCAAAACTACAGCATAGGGATAAACTCAATGTTGTTTCTTGAATATCATAAAACAAGGGAAATAATGGTAATAACATTTATGAATCGAAGCTAAGGATAAATGTAAAACCTATGATGTTTCCTACAAGAACCTATTTGGATCTACATGGGATAACAAACAGCTATTGAGGATAACAAATACCTAGACAGGCCCAAAGGAAAACCACTTGAGGTATTATATTAAATTATAGATATAAGTGATACACATATTGAGAAGAGTATATGCCAAAACTACAGCATAGGGATAAACTCAATGTTGTTTCTTGAATATCATAAAACAAGGGAAATAATGGTAATAACATTTATGAATCGAAGCTAAGGATAAATGTAAAACCTATGATGTCTCCTACAAGAACCTATTTAGACCATGCAAACTCCAAGAATCAGAATAAATCCTTGAGCACGCCAAGTAAAGGGAAAGTTACAACCTAGAAGCATGAAATTCTTAGGAAAGGTGGGATGCCCTATGTAGGTATGTTACTAAGAGAGGTATCAGAAATGGTATCAAACAACTGGTTTACAACACTTGGATCTACATGGGCATAAAATAAAAATATAATAGCTAATAAGTTTTATTACAACTCTTACATGTTAAATGGTTGAGGACGGAGAAAGAGAGGCTTTGTAGTGAAGTCGTGAAGGGAGTGAACATCATCGAGGTAAAGAATCATGAAAAGGGATATCTATTGAAATACTAATCTCTAGGAATCAAGATATCCAAGATATGTAGTAATTCCTTTAAGAAACTTATAAAAGGATGCAAACTAGAAATAGATAAGCATAGAACAGATAATGAACAGCTATTGAGGATGTAGGTAGAGTAATATGAAATGTAAGAAGAGAAATAGAGGATGAATTCAATAATGTTAAAAAAGTATAATGATAAAAAAACAATGAGAAATAATGGGTAGAACTATAATATTAAGGAAAGGATTCCAAAGGAACAAAAGGAAGATTTAAAAATAAATGGTCCACCTAATCTAGGAAATGAATTATCAAATTAAACTGACATAATAAATGTGACCAGTAAATCATTAGACAATAGTGAACAAAATGAACAAACACTTTGAGAAAAAAGAAGAATGTAGAAGAAATATAAGGGATATAAGGGGAATTTAAGAAATTGATGCCATCGATTTTTGAAAGAGATTCTAAAAAGAAAAAAACGCATGGTTGAGTAACATAGGAAAATATTTTTATCTTTATCAATATTATAACAACCCAAAAGTTAGGTTTACTACATACCAATTAAATGGTGAATCCAATATTTGGTGGGAGAATACCAAAATTTCTAATGTAATTAATAAAAATGAAACAACATGGAAACATCTTAAGGAGATATTTGAGAAAAAATATTTACGTGAAAGATACATTGATAATAGAGCTAAGGAGTTTCATGATTTGAAACTAGGAAGTATGAATATTGTTAAACAGACATGGTGAACGAGAAAGAAATAGAAAGATAAAGCTTGCATTCCAATTTTTATTAACAATAGATGTACATTTATAGTACAATATGGTGACTGTTGGCATTCACATCCCAAGGTCCCTTGGACTACTTATTCTGTTTAGCTTCCACACTGACCCATTTAGGATTAGGTGTCCAACATTCCCCCCCTTAATCCGAAGGGTTATGTATGAGTCCAAGAAGAGAGCTGTAATACAAAATGTACAAAAATGCATGGCAGCACTAGGTTGAATGTGCTCTCTGAAATGTTGGTATAAAGGGAAGTGGTTTAAGGATGACTACCAACACTGGAACACTTAGTGCAGTTCCCTGAACTCTTCCAAAACTGGCAAGAAGCTGAAGTCTTCTGCTAGAGGAAGTGCTCCTAATGTTTTGAAGAGGGAAACCTTCAACCATGAAAGGGAGGTCTCACCCCGCATCAAAGGGATAACTTCAACCTAAAAATGGAAGTCTCAACCTGTGATGGTTTAAGGATGACCAACAACTCTGGAATTCTTAATGCAATTCCTGGAACTCTTCCAAAACTGGCAAGAAGCTAAAGCCTTCTGCTGGAGAAGTGTCCCCTATTTTGTTCCTGGAATTCTTCCGAAACTGGCAAGAAGCTAAAGTATTATGCTAGAGGAAGTGTCCCAGATTACCAATTGAAGGCATGTTCAAGGGCATATTTGTTTCTGGTTACAACTCTGAAACTGGTGTGACAGGTTGTGGCTCATGCTTGCTTGATGTGGCTTTGAAGTTTGTAGATGACCATCATTTCCTCCCTTGTCAGATACAAGGTGAGATGATGGAGAAAACTCAACTGCAAGACTGTCCAATACTCTGGAACAAGTTCTAACATGTGATTGGAATATCTTCTTTCCTATTGATGCCCATTGCCAAGAAGCGATCCATCCAAGATAAATCTTTGTTCTTGCAGGACGTTTGTTTCTGAAGCATCTGTGTGAAGAATGGGTGGTTTTATGACAGTGCTTACATGGATGAAGATCAAAACAACAATCTTTCAAATGACCAACTCGGTCACAGTGTTGGCATTTCACAATCTGTTGTTGTTGTTGTTGCTGTGGAAGAGAACCAAAATCTAAAACAGCTGAAGGTGAATTGTCATGAAGAACAGGTGAAGATGAATCATCCTCAAGAAATCCAACAGTTTGAAATTGAATTGGCTTTGAGTAGTCTAAAATATGAAAGGAAAAGTCCTTGTCATATCCAAGAATAGTTCTGTGTTTGTTGTGGACAAGCTATTCCTAAGGTCTGATGATGGGCTTGGGAAGTGAAAACTGAGTTTCTGCATCTGCATGTACAACTGCTGCTTTATTGGGCACTAAATTTGAACCAACTGTAACATTATTGACTTGCTTCTGATGGGTTGCAGTCTCAATGTTCTAAACAGAAACATGTTCAGAATGACTCTATTTTAATTCTTCTTGCTGTAGCTGAGATTTGAGCTGTAAAAAATCAATTTTCTCTTGTGCATTTTGTAGACAAACCTGAATGTCTGTGAGAGAAACTTTTCTGATTTTTAATGTATCATGAGTGGTAGACAATATCAAAGTTTTGAGGAACTCTAATACTTCATTGATTCTGGCCGTTTTCTCCAATGTTAAACTTACACTTTAAACCAACTATGAACCAATGTCACTACAAGGTATTCTCAAAATTTGTTCTCCGAGAAAACTACAACAATCAAATGAGATTATTCCTTGAGGAATGAACCAAAAGCAAGATTATTCTCCACACAATGATGGTTGGTTGTATTCATATACAAGGAAAGTATATTGTGCATTCCCAAACAATGAGACTCAAATGCTACAACAAATAAAATACTTGTTTCTCCATGATGAATACTTAGAAATATATATCAGCAAGGATGCAAGCTTTACATAGTCATCTATTCAAGAAATACAGTGCGCAAATTGAAAAGGAACCTGACCTAGCCACTTGTATAATAAATTCAACTTCTAGAAAGTCTGCTACAGCCCTAGGATTGCCTGCTATGCCAAGGGAATGATTGTCCATTGTTAAGTCTGCACCAGAACTTGATAAATTTCGTCCCACTAATAATAGGAATCAACAGTCGTTAGTTTGGAAAGTGTTCATGATATTGCTCTCAAAGGGCTTGATGAACTCTCCAAAATTGAGAGATCCTTTGCTACATTTAAGAAGACTTTGTTCAATTCAGAAAGCCTACAGATAGACTCGGAGCTTCATAATAGAGAATACAATGCAAAGCTAGATAAATCTTTTGCCACAGTGTTGCATTTACTGTCTGTATATCTGCTTCTTTGTGACCTTGCTCACAAGGCGCTGGAGTACTTGATTCAGTGATCCAGTCTAATCACTTGCTCTCATATTCAATCAACTTCCCTTCCAAATCCACTGTCTCCTTTCCCATAAATGAAACATAAAAAATCAAATCTCAAAACTGACTTGCTAGACTGTACGAAATTAAAATTTAAATGTCAGGCGTGCGTTTACAAATTCAAATTGAAACTTATGTATGGAAACATTTGTAGCCCGAGAAATAAAATCACATTCAGAAAAATCTCAAACACACATCCTCAGGCCAAGAATGTTTCAGTGTAGTAGTCAATGTGAATCTGCGATTCTGAGATCATCATCATCATCAAAAGAAGTCCAGAAGGATGCCATTTGCAAACTCCAACTACTAGCCAAATGGGGTGACGATCAGTGCCTCTCCATAGCTGAAACAGGCACTGTGCCATATATGGACCTTTTCTACTCACCAAACTGCAAGAGAGACCTTCTCATCTAATAATGTATACTTCAGTATCTTCTCCTGACAAGACTCCTTGAGCGATGACCCCCACGCAGGGACTTCCAAAACTACTTCTTTGACTGATACTGGTAGTTTCATGTGCCACTAGTGCAAGCGTCTGAGGCTGGGTGTTCTACCTCTTGAATTCCTGTTGATATTGAAGTCGAAGGCTCCCATTTTTCCAATCTTTTATGATGTCAAGCCTCTCGAAATACGAATCAAGATAGGCGGCGGTCAAATACTGAGATGTCTGAGAAGAGAGCGCGCACACAAATATCATCAGAGAGCTCCTCCCAGTCTTGCACCAACCAAGCATCTTACTCTGTCACCCCTTTGGCGAGCCTGTCGGATTCATTGAGCAAGCTCACCTCTCGCAGTAGTTCAAATCTTCAATTGCAAGACTCGAAGTAACCATTTGCTATGGCCAATGGAACCAAGTCTCTCGCTTGCTTTAGCCATTCTTCCGTGGATTTAGTCACATTGTTTCATTCGTATCTATTGTCCAAGCTTGGCATAGAAGGGCCATCTTCAAATACCACATTTGGTTGATCATAATTAATTACGCCATCCAGAGAGTACTGGAAGGATTTCACTATTTACAATCGATGAAGAAATCCACATTCCATTTGAATGGAAATGCCACCAATTTGATGTGCTCGATTGTAAATTGTACCTTTGACCACAGAGCACACTTTTATCTCTTTTTCGAGCTCTATTAAAAACAAAAAAGGAACCCCCTTGCAGTCCTCTTTAATCTCTTTTCAGACTCTCCAAACATGAAAAGATTTTCGAGTGTTTTTCGTTTCCATCTCGTTAATTGATTGGAAACGACATCTCTCTTATATTATTTTACGCTTTTTCAGGCTTGAGAGATTAATTTACGAAAAAGAACTTGTGGAGTTTTCTTTTTGTCCCTTTTCAAACTCTCTAAACATGAAAAGGGCCGAGTTATCTTTGTCGTTAAACTCATTAAAACATCAAATAGTGACAAACTTGTCCATCTAGACCAGACCAAGTTTCACCTTCGCTAGACTTGTAAAAACATCAAATAGTGATGGATTCGCCCGAAGGGTAGAATTATAAAACAAGCATATGTTATCCTCCTCAAGCTTGATAAAAATAAAGAGGTACTGGTTAGCAATGACTGGGGAAAATGGGAAAAAGGGGAGAACCACTTTATGGTAGTAGCTCGCTCTTGAACATGACACTTTCACTCCATCACCGTGACTATTTGGGTTGGGTTATCAGCTTGATGGTTATCACACCATTGGTCTATCATACCATCCATCACTTTGTTTTGGGTCAATGCTACCAATTCATTTTAGTGTTTCCGACATGTTCAAGAGAAGTCATTCAGTCAAAATTCATCCTTTGCAATACCATGAACATTCATTTTCATGACCGACATTATTGAACCTTGTGTCATTAGTCAAATTCCATCTCTAAAATCACTACACTCGTTCCATGTCGTTGATGTCGGATACATCAAGGCCCTCCTGCGACGAGTCGCTTATTGTCGACATCAGCACATTATCCAAAAAGTTGACTTAGAAACACCCTTCAAGTACCTTGAGGCTTGCATGCATCAATGGCAGGTTTCTCACTTCTGGCGACATGCATACATCAATGGCCTTCGACCAAAAGACTTTGTATGGTGTTCGACATCAAATCATCCATTCACACCATGCAGAATGTATTGCAGTACCTTGAGGATCATTATCATTATCAGTGATTTCTCTTGCATATGTTAACAGCTTACATCATTGGCTGGTAATCAGATGGTGTCTTCCCATTATTGACTTCAGATCACATATTCCCATGGTTAGACTCATACTTGAGTGAACGATTGAAAGAGATAGAAGACCCTGGATCTAGTTTCGTCCATCTGGGCCACAATTCCAGGAGTACTAAATCATATGTACAATGGATTTACATTGATGGTCATTCCAATCATGGGTCTATATCTATAGACGACTATTTATGTACATGTAATGAAATTTTATAAGCTGAGCATGGGTATTCCTTCCCTTAGCAATTCATGTAGAAATAAAAAAAACATGATATATGTATTGTAATTGATGCAGGTCACCTTCCACTTCGATACCTCCTCATCACATCGTAAAGCATTTCATTCGACATTGGCATTTTTCTAACTTCATGCTTTAGGGGGCAACTGTTATAGATCCATTTGGGCACATCAATCCCATCATTTAGATCAATGTTTTAGGGCTCCTCAAACCCTGTTTTTAGTTGCTACATGCCCTAAACAAGTCACCCCTTTGAATGCCTCCTTCCCAGACAGTTTCAGGACTTGAAGACATCCAGAAATAGCCTCTAGAGGGACCAGCATAGGTAAGCCCTTGTAAAGGTGCACTGCATTGCAGTTGAGTCCATACCAGGGTGCTCTGCAGAGATTTTAGGTTTCCTTTCACCTGCACTGGGCCAGATTGAGCGAAATTCACATAGGGTTTGGGGAATATCTTTTGGATTCATCTAGAAGGTTCCCTCACTTGTCAACTCCTATGAGCTCGAAAATGGATGGAATGAGTTAAGGTGCATCCTATCCTCTCATCCCTTCCTCCATGGAACTAATTCTAAGTATGGAAGGCCATTCAATGCCACCATTGATGACAAAACCTCCATCATCTCCCTATAAATTGACCACTCATCTAAGTGATCAGGGGCTAGATTATGTTGAATTGTAAGGAGATAATATTGCTATGAGATTTGTCTTTGAAGCAAGTATTGTGATGCTACAAGTTTGTCATGCTTTTGATGTGATGTGGATGGGATCCAAGCTGGAGGAATGGCTTTGAATCAGACACCAATGGTTGTAATTCCTTATTTCAATAAAGTGTTTGAACCTTTCTCCCATATGTTTGTATTGTTTCATAATTCATATATGTGTGAATTGTATTTGATTCCTTTCACTTATATTCAATAGAACATTTGCTTTGATCAATTCTTTGTTTTCTGTTGTGTTTACAGGTACTTCTCAAGCATATTTAGTACGGGAAGGAGCGACGAGATTGATACAAAGGAGACGAGAGGAAAGCGGAACTACAAGTAGGTCTTCTCATCTTATCTATTGCTTATAGGAAAAGACCAAAACACTTTAAACTGTTGTTCTAGATACAACTACTTATCTAGGGAATTAGTATTTATCCGTAGATACCAAATTATCCAAAACAAGTTGGTGCATTCTTTCTAGTATTTTGTGGTGATTACAAATTCGCTAATGTCTTTACTTCAGTTATGCATCATTGTCTGCCATAATCTGGACATGCTAGAAATATAGCAGAAAGATATATATACTTATTAACATTTAATGAGAGTCTTATAGTAATGATTTGCATGCTAACTCTTAACTTCATTATACAAAAACAATTAATCTTTCTTACTAGAGAGTACTTATCTATTTTTCTTGCAGTAAATATAAACATGCAATTATTTTCCTCTGTCTGGAAGGTCTCACCACCCAGCCATGGATTTGGAAATTGTGTCCAGAATCCCTCTTGGAGCTCTTCCAACTCCTGTTAGTGGATGAGGACACTCTGGTACCTGTTAGGTAAACTTGACTCAGGATAGAGTCAAAGTTGACCAGGTTAAACAGTGATGGTTTTGGGGCACATGATATTGTGCACCCATAATATTCTGCCCATGGTATTATATGTAATGGAGCCTATAAAAGGCTAGAAGGACTTCATTGTAATGCAAGACCTAGAGGTGAGCCGTGAAGGATTACTTGGTTGGATTGGCCAGGGTTTTGGCCAATGCTAATAAGATCTTATTAGGTTGGGTTTTTCCCCAGATTTGGGGTTTTCCCAGATAAAAATTTGTGTTTATGTGTTTATGGTTGTTGTTGGTTATTTTTATATTTATTCCTCTCAGTAATTATTTATGTTATGCATTAAATTTCTTAAAAACGGGTATCAGAGCCAGATATTGGCTTCAGAGGGATTCTTTGATGCCAAGGGTTTATAGTGCCTGATGAGATTAATGCAGCCTTTTTACAGATTTGGGTCTAGAAAATAATGGTGGAACAATCGTACGCGGAAGAACCTTGAGGAGAATGTATGGAAGATAGTGCCATAACTGCTAGGGATCACAGTGCATTTGCGATATTTACCGGTTTGGAACATGCCGACAAATTGTTCGGGATTCATGTGGCTATTTAAAGAAGGTCAGCAAAAGAAAATTGTTCATGCGGCTTCAAAAATTATTTGTTTTCTGCTACTAGTGCTGGAATCTACGAGGTTCTTGTCGAGCTCACAGTTGGAGCAGTTTGATAGAAGTTTTTAAGAAAATCAAATTGAGAGAGGATGGATTAGAATCGCAGCAGCAATAAAAAAAAAAAAAAATAGTGAAGTAAAAATTATTGCATGTAAATGGGCATACTACTGTAAGACCTGGTAAGGCATGTGTACCCCTCGGTGATCACCGGTAAAGTCTGGGTTAGACCTAGGTGATAAGGGGGATGTCAGGTTAACAATACCCCAGGTAAAAACTCTAACGGGGGTTTGAGCTAGAGTGAGCGGGATTGTTTCACTTAGCAAGTTTGGATGGAGTTAGTCAAGGAACCCCAAGTCAAGTTTAAGGGGGGAATTGTTAGGTAAACTTGACTCAGGATAGAGTCAAAGTTGACCAGGTTAAACAGTGATGGTTTTGGGGCACATGGTATTGTGCACCCATAGTATTCTACCCGTGGTATTATATACAATGGAGCCTATAAAAGGCGGGAAGGACTTCATTGTAATGCAAGACCTGGAGGTGAGCCGTGAAGGCTTACTTAGTTGGATTGGCCAGGGTTTTGGCCAATGCTAATAAGGTCATATTATGTTGGGTTTTTCCCCAGATTTGGGGTTTTCCCGGATAAACATTTGTGTTTATGTTTTTATGGTTGTTGCTGGTTATTTTTATATTTATTCCTCTCAGTAATTATTTATGTTATGCAATAAATTTCTTAACAGTACCTTGGGTGCCAGGACTGTGTCCAACCTCAAGTCTTGTACCCTTCGACTGTTATCCACAACCTCCTCCTAGTGGCTAATTTGTCCAACTCGAGGAAGCTTTTCCACAGTAAGCCCTTCTTCTTCCCTTTTCCAACCCCTTCCAGGGTTCTGTCATCTCCTTTTTAAAGGATCATATGGGCAAGTGCTTGTAACTGCTTTTTAGGAGCTATTAAACTGATTCTTCAGTTCTTTTTACAGCTGATCAAATTATTTTAATTAACAATTACCAAAATCAGTTCTGGCTTTTGAGCCTAATTCTTTAATACTCCAGGTTACAACATAATAAAGAAGAAAAAGTTGACAATAAATAGTAAAGCTTGGTAATAATACATGTTCTGCATCACTGGGTGTTATATCTATATAGATATAATCTATATATATATATATATATTATATATATATATACTATATATATATATATATATATATAATATTATATATATATAATATATATAATATAATATATATATATATATATATATACAATAACATAACATATACAGATAGATATATATACATATACATACATACATACATACATAATATATTCATGCAGTGAAATTAGATTAAAAAAAATAAAATAGATAAATGAAATAAAATAACTTAAATTATAATTATTAATAATTAATAATTAAATTTTCCTATATCCATACTAATTATGGATCTATGAAGCTCTTAGAGTGATTAAATCTCTATAGATGCATACTTTTTCTCACATTTTGCACTAAAAAAGAGGTTTCACCTCTAGATATTTGATCATTCTCCCCGCTTAATAGATCCAAAGTTAAGATAGATCTAGGCTTCTTTAAAAGTGTAACATATCCACACACAATTCTAACATAAAACTAACATAAAATGAATTAATCACTAGAAATCACATGTACATTTAAACTGAAATGCATTAATCCATTCCATCATAATTATTATTAATGTTTCAAGGTTATGCCTATGATCTTGTTACACAGTAATTTGTCACCGTTTGTCACCGTCCCTGTTACCCCTCTCCTGCACCTTGGAGACCACATTCCGGGACTTTGTGGGAAGTGACAAGACTTGAAACCACTTGCATTATTCACCTCTAAACATGAGCTTCATATGCCCTTAAGACATCTCCTGCTCATTGCCCTTAAAAACAGCCCTTTTTGCATTAGCACTGGTGCCCTGTGTTATGCCCGCGCCAATGGCGAAAATCCTATTGAAAGGGCGCGCCATTAGCGCTCTGTCCCAGATTCGCAATCGCGCCAACCATTTTGGGCAAAGTTTTGAACTAATCAAACCTTCGAAGGTTCTGTCCAACTCATTCACCAAACTGACTCCAAGTTAAGTAAGGATGGTTTGGCTTCGAATCTCCTTGGATGGAAAGCAGTTTGCCACCATTCCATAGAAGTTTCCAAGTGATGAGGCCAAATCCATTATTTGTTGTGATTGAGCTTATCTCTTCCTTTTTCTCTATAAAAGCTTGTCTCCTTGGCTTGAGCAAGCTAGTTCTGACTCTAGTGGCAATACTTATGCTGAAAGGAAGATATCAAAAGATTGGAGTTGCAAGAAGCCTTCTTTGTATCCATAAGGTTTTACCTAAGTAAGGAGACCATGTTGTCAAAGAGAGAGAGAGCTTGTCCCTCACCCCTTCAAACTTTTGCAAGACTTGTGTAGCTGAGCACCCAGCCAAAGGAGGACTTGACGTCAGGACGTTGGTTGTATTCTCCTTTGTTGATCATTAATAAATAGATGACTATCATTATGGTTCCATTCTTGTTGTACTTGTAATGGTTGATGTTGAATTATATCCTTCATGACTGATGTATAATTGCATATATTATATTTCACGCTTGTGTTTGTGTTGTTCTCTTTGTGTGCAGGTGTCCATTCACGTGGATAGTGGAGGATTGTGACCGGCTGAGGAAAAGGAACGTGGGCGACATCCCTTCTACAAATGGAAGCGTTGGAATTCAAGTAGGTCTTCATCACCTACCTTTTTATTTGCAATTAGGAACTTGCGTGATAGCATTGTTGATTCTTGCTAGACCTGTTCTGGGCTAGTAGGGATCGCCTCTATCCGTAGAGGGGATTTACCTCTCCTACAATTTTGCGACTCCACTGGGGATTTTAGCTTGTTGTTTAATTTGTAAACTTAGACGGAGTCTGAAACACGGCTAGATAGCCTTCAAAACACTATTGCTTTGTAGTAGTGAAGTAGATCAAAGCTGCTTCAGTCGATCTCCGGTTTGGTTTACGAACTGAACAATTTGGAGTTTGTCTTGCCTCTTTGGTTTTCTCTTGTTTGCTTGCTTAGATAAACTTTTGGAATTGAATTTCTTGCTGCCCTTTTCTTCCTGACTTGCTTAGATATTGTGACCCAAGCCCTGGACTGCGTATTTTTCTTTTGAAATTGGCAAACTCTGTTAGCGCGGTTTTTCCCTTCACAGTCGCGCTAGTGGCCCTTGTTGCTTACTAATGACCCGCGCCAATCCCTGTTTAGCGCGAGTTGCAGCCTGACAGTCGGACCGGGCCTTTTAGTTTTTTAGTCCACTTGTTTGCCTGCTTTCTGAGCTTGGATTTGCATTTTTCCACCTCTTTTTCAGTTGCTCGAGTGTGTTCAAGCCCTGTTTGACTGGTTTTCAACCTTTGTCCTTTGGGTGTTTGCCTCTTTTCATCGATTTCACACCTCAACCCTAGGGCATCTAGTGGCCGTGTGTGTCGAGCCTCCCGTGGGAGTTTTGGGTTCTTTGATCGTCCAGTTAACCTCGTGATTTCTTTTCACACTTTTCTCAGTGATTGTTGAAGTGTTTTTTATTGATTTCCGAGTGACTCTCTCTTGCTTGCTTGGATTTCATTCTAGCCTTGTTTGAGCTTAGATCACATAGCTCGTACAAAGCCTTGTTTTCCTTTCGATTTGGAGAACTGTTTTAGTGTCTTGGGATTTCATTGTGTCTTCATTGAGTGAATTTGCCTCTTTTCTCAGTGTTGTTATCTTTCAAAATTCGTTCTAGTGCATTGTGCTTATAGAAAGGAAAATCAAATAATCTCTTTTGCGTTTAATAGTGAATGAAATAGAACTTTTCGTTATTTGTATTGTTGAAAAGAAAAATTTTTGTTTATTTGCCATTAGCTGCATTAGGGTGTTTGATTGATTGTGTTCATTTTGTTTGATTGAAATTCTTAACCTTCTCGTAGTTAGTATTCATCGAACGAAATGGTATTCTTTAGCATATAGCTTGCATCTAGGAAATTGTGAAAGACTACATACGGTAGGGCCTAAAATTGAAACTTAACTAAAGATCAACCATAAAATAAACCGAATCAACTTAAAAACGCATTGGAACATAATGCAAACATTCTATAGGTCTAGGCTAGAGACGTGCTCCGGCATAGTTAAACCTAGTCACCTTTGTTCTCACATTAAGGTTGGGTGATTCCTCCTGGTGTGGTTCGATTGTGGTTTAGTACGGACTTGGGCTCCCACGTACCGTCACGTATATATGGGGAGACTCCACTAGGTTTGCATCCTTGATCCATAGGAAGCCGTGTCTGCCGCCTTACAAGCCGGAATGCACCGAACACAGCATTCGGGAAGATTGACTACAGTACGGAAAGTCCTTGGTTTTCATACGATTGCCAAGGTGTATAAGCCGTTTTACGGATTGTCTGGTAAACCCCTTGCCTAGTTTCTCCAGAGCAGTCACTTTTTGATCCTTTTCGGACTCTGTAAAAGAAAAGGCTCTATTGATCATTTGTCACTTCGGGCTCTTTAAACATTCGAAGGCGACTAGAGTCATCTTTTGTCCTTTTCTCGACTCTTAAAACATGAAAAGGTCAAGTTGTGTCCTAATGTCATAAAAATTTATTCAGCCACAATAACATTCACCTTGGTAGATCTTGTTTGCGTTTAGTTTTGAGTAGGGCCTCTTATTGTTAGTTTGCTTAGGATTTTCGTTTGATCATCCTGGCGGATCCATCGATCCCGTCTCCTGTCCCAAGTGACCAAGGGTCTCCATCTTCTGTTGCCCCTGAGACACCGGTTTGTGACGCTTTTCCTATCGTTTGAAGTGTCCAACGATTGAACTCTCATGCTCCAGAGGACGAGCTTTACGACTTGTTTTGGAACCCTGTTTGGGAGCCCTCCAAAGAGGATTTTCCCACTACTCCTGTTGGTGTTGCATCTCCGATGCTTCTTCTGACATGGAGGATACATCTCCTGTGTCAAGTGGGACACCCGTTATGTCGAGTATTGATACTCCCATTGCGGCTACATCCCCAGTTATCTCTACGCCCTACACTGTCCCACCTCTCGGTATCACAGTGCCGGCGCGCTATAGATCCCTGAGGGATGCTATGAACTCGGCAACCTCCTCTTCTATGTGGGATCAAAACATTGGCCCTACAATGGGACCATTTTTCTCCCAAGCTGCTGTCACATCGGTTCCAACCCATCCGACCGTCTGTGTTGCGTCATCGACTCCAGTTGTCAGTGCCGTAACATCATCTTCTGCTGTGACTTCTGGTGCCGGCCCATCTCGAGCCCTGGCACAAAGTGGTCCATCGGCCCATGCTACTATATTTGTGCACCCCGCAAGTGGTGCTCCACATCTCTCTGATGCTATTTCGGCAGGAGAAGCGTATTCTCAATACTTACATAATGTCCAGAACCCAGGCGGGCAAGGCCCTTATTATGATCTTGTTAATCATCATTTGTATATCTCCTTGCCAGCTGAGCCCTATGATGAAACTTCGGTTCCATTAAGTGTGGCTTGGGGTACCATTGGATATGGTGGTGGCCAGTTCTGTCCAGGTCAAGGACAGTTGTCTAGAGGACCACCCTACCAGGGTCAACCTTCCTACTCACAGCCTAATCATGGGCAGCAGTATTATGGTCAGAATTACCCAAGTCAATCGGGAGGATCGCAAGGAAAACCTTATCAAGGACAACCTTTAGCCTCTAGTGGTCTGTCTTATACCTATCTCGGGCAACCTTCTAGAAACCCGGGACAAGGCTACCCTTCTGGGCAATGGGGCCAGCCTTACGCCCAGCAAGGCTGGCCCGCTACTCAGCCCAATCAACCATCTGGTCAACAAGGGCAACCTTCCAGCCAGATGGCCCAACCTTCACAAGGATATCCTTTTGGGGCATCTCAACCAGGCATGCAGATGGTTCATGCTTCACGGCCTCAATCCGGTTATCAAACCCAGAACTAAGGCGGGTACCAATCCTAGCCTCCTTCTTCAGGTGGGTATCAATCCCAACCTCCTTACTCAGGTGGGTATCAATCCCAATCTCCTTATTCAGGGGGGTACCAATCCTAGCCTCCTTATTCAGGTGGGTATCAATCCCAGCTTCCTTATTCAGGTGGGTATCAATCCCAGCCTCCATATTCAGGTGGGTATCAATCCCAGCCTCCATATTCAGGTGGGTACCAATCCCAGCCTCCTTATTCAGGTGGGTACCAATCCCATCCTCCTTATTCAGGTGGGTACCAATCCCAGCCTTCTCATTCAGGTGGGTACCAATCCCAACCTTCGCATCAAATGCCGCCTGGTTCCCAGGCTCAATATGGATACCAGCAACCCCAGGGGCAAAATCAAATGACCCCGTATCAAAATTACCAGCAGCCGCAGGCCAATCCTTATCAAAATTATCAACAACCTGCGAGGCAGCCTCGTAACTAATGGGGCGCTGGGGGGCAGAACCAGCAACAACCGTCCGGTTCCAAAAACAACCCTTATGGACAAAATCCTTCTGGACAAGGCCCTTTTGGACCTGGTCCATCGGGACAAGCCCAATGGGGGCAACCTGGAACCAGATGGAATTCTGGCCCTACCTCATATCCGGGACAAATGTCCTTCAATCCACAGCTACCATTTCTAGCGACGTTGGAACTGCCCGATGTGTCGAAGTTAACCAATGATCCCATTTTGCATAATCCACAATGGCCACCAGTTCCAACTAAGATACCTAGTGACTGTCCCAAATTTGACGGTAAAGCCGGAGAGGACCCCCAAGCTCATGTAATGACGTATCAATTTTGGTGTTCGTCTAATTCATTACTTGATGATTCAATCCGACTTCGCCTATTCCAAAGGACTCTCACAGGTTCTGCCACTAAATGGTATATTGAATTGACCCGCGCATCATTTCAAGAATTTAATTCATTAGCTATGGCATTCCTTACTCACTTTCAGTTACCAATTTGGTATGAGACAGGGACTCACCTCCTTACGTCTCTTAAGCAGGATACAGCTACGCACATCTCCGATCATATACATGAATGGAGAAGACGTCGCCGGTTGATCAAGTTTTGGATTCCTGATCAACTCCTCACCGACTGGTTCACGACTTCCTTTGTCCCCAAGATTGCACGGGACATTGCTATGGGAGCCTGTGTCACTGAAGAGCAAGCAATCGCGCGCGCTCAGCACCTAGAATTAGTTTACTCATAGTCAGGTACCTTGTATGAGTATTTGTCGGACGCTCCGAGGCCTGGTACGTCCAAAGCTCTACCGAAGCCATCTGTCGATGGAGTTATTGGCTCTGTGAACCCAGCCTCTAAAAAATCATCATCAAACCCTGGGAAGCAAAAGTCAGGTGTTTCTAACGAAAACACTTCTCAGGGTGGTTCGAATTCTGGTAACACTTCTGAGGTCAATGCCATCCAGTCCACCATGGCGGGCAAGGCCTCGAAAGGAAAGAAAAAGGGAAAAGGAAAAAATAAAATCGAGCAACCTAAACAGGAATCCTCCAAACCCCCAGCCGAGGAAGGAGCTAAGCGCAAACCCAAGTATCCTTGCCTTATTTGTGAAGAGGATCACTATACTAAGGACTGCCCCAGGCGGTCCGAAGTTAGGCGTTTGTTAAAAGGTGCTCCTGGGGTTCCTGCGGTTCTTAAAGAGCCTTTTCCCTCTCAACAAACCCAAATGGTGGCTAATCCGTCTTCTTCTCCCTTCGGTTCCCAAGTCTTCATAGCTAGATCTATTCCCATTCATGTAACGACTCGAGAAAAGGAGTATCCATCGTCCGCCGAGAAGGAGCCAGAGGTTCCCTCAAGTGCTCCTTCGTCCAACTCTGGTCCCCTCCATATCGAGAGACCGAGTACTTAGACGACAATCCGACCCCCTCCTAAAGGGGTACTCAGAAGATCTTCTTACAATATGAATGCTCGTGCTGCCCAACACTATAGCATCGTAGAGGACTTAGCGCAGGCTCCGTCGGCTATGTCCGCCTTAGAGGTTCTTCAGAGCTGCCCCACCAGAGGAAGTCCCTGCTATCGGCCATCGGTGGCATCGACCCAACGGATTTGGATCTGATTACCTTCGACCTCGAGAGCCATGTTCCTCGACTGCCTCATCAGATCGCTTTTCTCATTCAAGTCGTCATCAATTCCAAAACGATCCATCGTACAGTTATTGATGAAGGCGCATCAACCTGCATTATGTCTATTGCTTGCTGGAAAGCGATCAGGTCCCCGACTTTGAGCCAGTCTCCAACGACCTTGGAAGCTTTCGATGGGAGAGAATCCCGTCCTTATGGTACTCTTCAACGATTACCAATCACCTTAGAAGGGAAGACCATGGAAGTAGAATTTGAGGTTGTTGACGCAAATCTCACATATAACCTCCTTCTGGGCCGGAGTTGAACGTATGCCATGTGTGCCGTGGCTTCATCCCTCTTCCGTGTCATTCGTTTCTCTCATCAGGGGAAAATTGTCACGGTTGACCAGCTTTCCTTCTTCGCTTCCTCTTCTGAGGGAAATGTGCCTTTCATTGAACATACCGCCATTCCTTTTGAGAGTGTGGGAGCTGGGATTTTCAAAGACCCTACCCTCATGGGTGTGTTCTCCCTCCCACCTCCGAGCCTGGCTTCACTTGCTTTGGTTTCGATTCGCTCTGATCCTTCATTGCACTCTGTTGCGACCCTCGGTCCCTCTGCCACAGGGGGCACCGATCCTCTAGCCTGTAAACCTCACTCGGCCGGGGGGCATGGGCAGATCATTGGTGCTGTTGATCATTTTATACATCAGGCTAAGCGATGCCTACACTATCTAGGCTGGTTATGCAACAGTGCAATAAGGCAAAGTCCTGAAAAGGGCTTGACTGAATCAAGTATCATGCGAGCTCTCTCTTTTTTGTACATGCGTATGCTTTCAAGAGTGTGTTGTGTGTGTGCGTGTTTAGTTATTTTTTATCTCAGTGTGGGCTTGATTGCCGCTTATCGTGTCTTTTGCTTCTTGAACAGATGTCTGGATCGCCTTACATTGGTTTCGCTGATGGTGCTTCCCGCAGTACTCGCAATCTGTCATCTGCGGCATGGGTGATCTACGATCCTCA
>APFE030632722.1:239996-257412 GCA_000404065.3 Pinus taeda | reverse complement strand
TGTAGCCATCACATCTCTTCTCAGAGATAAGCTACCATCGCCCTAGCTAGTTTATTTCCATTTCTGATTGTAAGCATGTTTCAGTATTTTCCATTAATGAAATGAAGTATTATTTCTGTTGCATCTTTGTGTATATGGTTATCTCGGTAATTTGTTGCGTTCCTGTTTAAATCCGGATCACTTTTTGTCTACCCATCTATTTGAGGGTGATACACAATGATGAATTGTATATGTTTCCCTAATCCGATGAACAATGTTTTCCAAAAAGTAGAGGTAATTTTCACATCTCTATTTGATATTACTACCTTAGGGATACCATACAATCTGAAAATTTCTCGCATGAATATATCAACTATATGAATTTTTTTACAGGTAGATTGCACCAGTATAAAGTGCACAACTTCACTCAGCTTATCAACTAATGATAGCATCCTTTTGACTCTTTGATTTTGTTACACCAGTGATAAAGTCTAATGTAATAATTTCTCATTTCTAGTCAAGAATGGGTAAAGGGTGTAGTAACCCTGTAGGATACCAATGTTTTGTTTTCACTTGCTGTCATTCTAGACATTTAGCCAGATATGTTGGCACCTCCTTCTTCTTTCCAGGCCAAAATATATAATTTGTTAAAGAAATAATAACCTTATGGTACCCAAGATGTGCTACATAAGGGAACTTATGGCATTCATCCAGAATAATTTTTTTTATACTTTGCTGGTTAGGCACATAAAATATGTTTTTAGAAAGAAATAAGCCATTCTTATCCATGTCATAACCTAGTCCTTTCTCTTTACTATTTTATTGTTGTGCTTGCTACCACAAGAATTGTTATGCGGGGCCTTGTAAGGAAACTTCTTTAATTAACTCTTTAAAAACAATTTTTACCTCACTAAGTGATTGTCCTTGCCTTTAAGGAATTTGCTACTTGATTGTCCTTGCCTTTAAGATGCCTAATATCAAAATCAAATTCACTCAAAAAGGAATTCCATCGCACTTGGAATGAGTTTAGAGTTGGTTGTTTAAGTAATTGGTGAGACTACTGTGGTATATTAACAACATAAACTTTTTCCCCAACAAGCAGTGTCACCACACTTTTAGGGCATGAACTATGCTTGTGATTTCTAAATTGTAAGATGAATAATTTTGTTCATACTCCTTAAGCTTTCAGGATTCGTAATCCAGTACCCAACTATCCTGCATTAATACTCCTCCACCTCCCTCATTACTTGCATCTGTGCAGACAAAAAAATCCCATTCTAGGTCTGCCACCCACAAGATTGGAGTGGTGGTAAGGAGATGTTTCAGTTTATCAAAGCTATTTTGACATTCTTGTGACCATCGAAATACTTTTCCCTTTTTCTGCAAAGAGATAATATGGTAGGCTACTCTATATAATCCTTAAATGAAATGACGGTAATAACCTGCTAACCCCATAAAAGATCTAATATCGGCCATGTTTCGTGGAATTGGCCACTCCATTAAGGTTTTAATCTTTTCAGGATCAACTGTGATCCCTTCTTCAATGATGAAGTGTCCCAAATACTGAATTTTATTTTTGAAGAAGTCACATTTTCTGTACTTAGCATATAGTTGGTGTTCCCGCAAAGTTTGCAACACAGTTTATAAATTCCCTAATGTTCCTCCATATTCGAGTAAATGAGAATATCATCAATGAAAATTAAGACAAACTTTTTTAAATATGGGTGGGATTACTATTAATCAGATGCATAAATGTGGTGGGGGAATTTGTAAGTCCAAGTGGTAATACGACAAACTCATAATGACCATAACGAGTCCTGAAAGCCATATTACATATATCTTCATCCTTTATTCGAATCTGATGGTATACAAAATGTAAGTCAATTTTTGAAAATAGGGTGGCTCCCCTCACCTAATCGAACAGGTCATCTACTTGGGGTAAATGATATTTGTTCTTTACATTCAGCTTGTTTCATTGATAGTCAATGCAGAGTCGCAAATTTCCATCCTTCTTCCTTACGAAGAGTATTGGCCCCCCAAGGTGATACGCTAGGACGAATATAATTTTTATCCATTGGCTCTTGAAGCTCCATTTTTTATTCTGTCAATTCTAGTACACTCATACGGTAAGGGGCCTGAGAATTTGGAGCAGCTCCAGGGATTAACTCTATGGTAAACTCAATATCTCTTTTTGGGGGTAATCCGAGGATATCTTCAGGAAAAACATCCAAAAATTCCTATACTATAGGTATATTTTCCAATGCTGGAATTTTCTCTTTCAAATCGGTGTATCCTACTTGTATGGAAAAAATATGACACCCCTCCCTCAGGAATTTCCTAACCAAGTAGCAGTAATAGACCTTAACTTCACTGCTCGTCAAATTTCTTGGATCTCTTGTCGAACTCCCTCATAGTTCAGATAGCTAATATCTTTTGCTTTACATTTGACAAGAGACCAATGACTCTCAAGCTAGCCCATTCCAATGAGGACATCATATGATCCTTGGGGAAAATATATATAAATTTGTTGTAATATATTGTCTTGCAATATTAATAGGACAGTCATCAACCTTAGTCATTACTCTCCTTTTAGATCTCGTAGCTAATTGGACCAACCAAGGGTTCTAAAATTTAACAACTTGTAGGTGACAGGTTTCAGCTATGTTGGGGCTTATATAGCTTAGACTAGCTCGAGGATCAATTAAAATGGACACAAAATGATAAAAAATATTACCTTTGAATTCCACCATAGCCTACTGGTATTCAGCGTAAAGATGTACCAGAGCTATGTTGATCTTAGGCAAACTTGTTGCTACCTCACCCACCGTGGATGCTTCTTATACCTATGCAATCTATTCAAGTTTATTTTTATAAGGGAAGTTTTTGATATAGTGAGTCTCTCCCATGGGGGCTTCACTAGGGGAGAAATAACATACCACGTGCATTCATATTGGGGGATATATATTGCAGAAAAAATGACATAATACATTGAGCATATAATAGGGGGTAAAGGGTATTTATATTGGAAAGTATAAAATATTGAGCTCAAAGTTAGTGAAAAAATATAAAAGGGTACAAAAAATGCTAATGAAAAAATGGATACCTACAATATCTAGTGAAAGTAGGAAATTGGGAAGACGTATTTGGTTCGTATTGGTAGGGGGTTAAATAATGTGATTTTTAGAGGTATTTTCCAATACCTATTCAAATTAAGGGTATTGTTTAGTATGTCATGAAAGCACTTGTTATGTTAGAGGTTCATGGAGTGAAGTCCCCGTGGGCTCTCCGCATCCCCAATATTGCAATAGGGGTCTGAAAGGCAAGTCTGGTTCAGTTTTAGTTCCAACCTCTATGATTTTGGATTCTATGAACACCTTTGTCTTCTGAAAAAACTTGCCCAAATTTCTATGTTGTTGCTGGTTCCTGGGTGCATTTTTATGAATGCCAAATTTTCCACCTCTATCGTTATTTCCCAACCTCTTTCCTTTCTTGTCAGGCCAATTTTTCGAATTATCTCCCTTTTGCTTCATCTATTGATAGCAGATTCTAGCTTTCCTAATTGCTTCATCCACGGTTTTTGGGTGATCAAACTCTATTCATTCCTTCACGAAGGTAGGTAGACTACTTACAAAACTTTGTACTTTAGCCTTTTCCTCTTTGATGTACAAAACATATCTCAACAATGACATAAACCAGGCCACACATTCATACATTGTTAGTTGCCCCAGTCGTAAATCATAAAATTCTTTAGCCTTTTCATCATAAAATCATTCAATGAGGTACTTGTTCTTAAAATGCTTTTGAAATTGATGCCATATCACCTCCTGCTCCTCAATTCCCTGTAATGTTTTGACCTCCTCCCACCACAAGGTTGATTTTCTCTGAAGTTGATAGATAGCGAATTTGGCTTTGAGGTTACTATTATATTCATAGACTTGAAAATATTTGTTCATGTTGATAATCTAAGCCTCGAGAGCTTCTTTTACCTCACCATAAAAAATTGGTTGTTTAATCGTAATAAATTCCCCTTGCAATTCTGACTTTTTCTTTTTTGCTTTCCTATGATATGAAACATAGCCAAATTCTTCTTCATGGTTATCTTTGTTCCCTTCAATCCTATGGTCATGACTCCCTTCTGGAGTGGTTTTGGCCCTCTGCCAATTTTCTTCCTCATCTCTTGTTCTGTGTTCAAGAATAGGCCTAGCAGTTTGATAATTTTGTTTATTCGAAAGACTTTAAAATATTCTCTTGCTCACGCATTAGTCTCTCATATCCTCCCGAAGTCAAAGCATCTCAGCTTGCAATTGTTGAACAATTTCAAGTAATATACATGTTTGATTCTATTGTTTCGCACTCAATTATACCCACATTGGAGTAGCTCTAGGATTCAGTGTGGCGTTGGTCACTACTGTTGATATTGGTGGAAATTGATGTTCCACTCCTCTCCTCATCATAATCCTATTTACTTTCTCACTTTGTGCACATCAACACATCACTGTCACTAAGGTTTCCCTATTAAACCACAATATTGACACTGTGCTCTGATACCACATGTAACGTATTCACTCACAATTCTAACATAAAACTAAAATAAAAATAAATTAATCAAAATAAATCACATTTATACATCTCCATTTAAACTGAAACGAATCAATCAATTCCATTATAATAATTATTAATGTTTCAAGGTGATGTCTATGATCCCATGGCAACGCCTATTTCCACCCCTATAGGTTTATTAATGCACCGTAAGGACATTTTTGGACCCACATCGATGCATGATACCATGACCTATCATGATATGTACGTGCATTTTCCGGCAACTCCATCACTCCAACTCCGAGAGCATCCACGGTTCAGCGTAATCAATGCAAGTTAGTGCGCTTCGATGAGCCTCCATGTTTCATTGTCATTAATGCAGGTACTGCGTTTCACTTCAATGTAATTAATGCCATCAGTGTGCTTCGATGTCGTGAATATGGGGTGGATTTGAAATACGCATTAATGCGATATTCATTTGAATTATGAACACGCCTGCCAAACTCTAGATATTTGAATTCCAAATTCGTGAATGTTTGAATTAGTTTCATCCACCGAGTTTCAAGTTTGTGACGGAGGTTTGTTAAGATGTCGCCATCAGACAAATCACAACTTGTATGTTATATAAACAGATGATACATATTTATATTCCTTTCTCGTTTTGTTTATTTTCAATTTTTTCTCTTCCTCCAAATGTTGCGTTGCGTTGGCTTTTATGTAAGTATATAGATATGCCATGCCATGCCAGGGATGATATGGATTCCTCTATACACCGGATGAAATTAAATATAATGGTAGATTACAGCTTGAACGATTTTGGTAAATTATTTGTTATTTATTATTGGGTTCTTGACATTACAGCTTGGAGTCTTCATTACCATATATAAATCAACAATAATGCAACTTGAAATTATAACCATTTTCAGTTTGGGAGGGATTTTGGTAAATTCTTTTTTATTTGTTATTGGGTTCTTGATCATTCAGGTAAAATTTCAGAGGCATTGTCCCCAACGGAAAATTTCAGAGGTATTTCGTAATGGATATTACCTACAGACACTTCTTGCAATTCAATAGTAAAGAGCTAGGATTCCTTCCACGTGATTAAGCATCAGCTTACAGGAGTTCAGGCAAACCACACAAAACCTTGGATGCATCTGAAACTATCCTTATAATAGCAATAAGTACACTCCCTGTGTGAAATAATATGATGTTCAAACCATGAAACTCAACCTTGCAATGCATTGTAGCTATGCACATTTAGTGAAAAATGTGCATATGTTCAAATATGTATCTACATGTTCATTCAGATGGTTTCTCAATTCTTCTTTGAAATATTATTGATTTCCATATAGTAATTCTCTTCTAATTTGACTTATATGTGAGTATTGAATTACCAGATGGGTCTTAATGCACCCGTTCGTTCTTCTTCACCTGCTTGCATGCAATTCCCATAGTGTTAAGTGTGAAGCCAAAATTCATGCAGGATTCTAGATCCTTCTAGATCAGATCTTTCTAGATCTCCAAGATTCTAGATCTTTCTAGATCTTAACACCGCCATTAATTTCTAGATCATTCCAGATCTCCATCTGAATCACATACAGGATTCTAGATCCTTCTTCAGCCTCCATAAATTTGTAATTGCTCTGGACAAGGAAAGCAAGCCAAGGCCCAAGCCTGTTATGTAATGCTAAGTGATTTCTGTTCTCCAGTGATTGTTTTATCTATTTCGTTGTTTCTGAATGAGTAATCTTGTTGTTTCTCCATTTGTTTGTCTCTGTGAATTATTCTCTGCTATTTTCATCTAAGTCTCTGAGTATAAATCCCAATGCATTTTTTTGGGATATGCGGAAGAAGATTTTGGTTATCATCTATGGGATCTAGTCAAACATAAAATTATTAGAAGCAAGGATGTTATATTTAATGAGTTAGAATGTTCAAGAGGACTGTAGGTGAGTTGGAGATCAAGAAGGTTATTGACAGGTTTGAAGAGCACCAAGAAGACATACCACCAATACAAGAAAATGAACAGCAAATTTAGGAGCATGAAAAAGAACAAGTGGTTTTAGAGCCATGGGTCTCAAGTTCGAAACACACTAGGCTCGCATTGGGGGGGAGATTGTTGGCTCCCGGTTGATGGCAGTGTAGAAGGTCAACGCTTCCGTGTGTTTCATGGCATGTGTGTGATGTGTCTGTTTACTAACACCTGCAGGTTTTGGTGTAACGACAATCGTGACTCCAACAACTGGTATTGGAGCTAGGGTCAAATATCCACTGTGCAAGCCACTTAGTGCCTTATTACATTTGGAGCTGTTGAAAGGTCTGTCCAGGAAATAGTTGAGGAGCGTTGGTACTAAAATTCATAGATCTATGTTGAAACATGTTGTTGGAGTTTGAAACGTGGAGATCCATGGAGTTTGGAGTTGAAACATGGTGTTCGTAAGTTTTTTTTACATCAAGCTTGCATGTATACATGAAGTTTTTTCTCAAACCAACACACGTATGTGTGAAATGTGAAAAGGTTAAAACATTATATATGTTTTTACATTTATTATGAAACATATATAATTATATGTTGGAATTTTGAAAAGTATATTTTAAAAAGGAGCAGGAATTTTGAAAAGGGTATTTTAAAAGGAGAAAGAGTAATAATTAAAGTTTTATTTTTAAGTGGAGTTTCTTTGTGTTTTGGGGCGTGAATTTGATTGAAAATGGAGACAACAGTTACAGATATGGAGAAGTTGAGCGGGGCTAATTTTGCCATATGGAAATCACAGATGGATGATATACTGATTTTAAAGGATCAGTATTTGCCGATTGAGGGCACAACAAAGAAATCCTCATCAATGACAAATGAAGAGTGGAATAAGCTAGATAGAAAGGCGATTGCAACAATCCGCTAATATTTAGCAAAGAATGTGTATTTCAATGCGTCCAAAGAAAAGACGGTAGAAGCATTATGGAAGAAGCTCCATGATCTATATGAGAAGAAAACAACATCAATCAAATTTTTCTTGATTAAGAAGCTTTATAATATCAAAATGAAGGAGGGTGCTTCAGTTGCTGAGCACTTGAATGCATTTAATATTATTACTAATAAACTTGCCTATGTTAAAATCACTTTAGATGATGAAATTAGAGCTATTTTGCTAATGTGTTATATGCCAGACAACTGGGAAAATTTAATTGTAGCTATGAGCACTTCAGCAACTACAGGGACCCTGAAGTTTGATGATGTCAGCAGCAGTTTAATGAATGAGGAGCTGCGACGCAAGTCAATTGCGTTAAACTAGGGAGGAGAGACTCTAGCTCTAGATGATCATGGTAGGAGAATGGATCGAGGCCAGCAAGGGCGATCAAGATCGAGAGGCCGATCAAAATCAAGGAGAGGTAGAATCATCTGCTTTCATTGTGGTAAACCCGGGCACATGAAGAAAGAATGTCGATTCTGGAAGAAAGGACAAAAGGATCAGAGACCGTCTAGTACAAATCATAAGTCATCCAACACAAATGAAGCTGAGACTATTGTTGTAGCCACAAATGGTGATGTGTTGTTTACTGTTTCAGTAGAGGATGTATGTGTATATATATCTAGCAGTAGCTTTGATTGGATCCTTGACTCTGGGGCATCTCACCATGTAATTCCATGCAAAGATAGTTTTGTTTCATATAATCTTGGTGATTATGGTAGAGTGCATTTGGGGAATAATCATTTTTTCAGTATTGTTGGAGTGGGAGATGTCCAAATCAAGACGAAAGATGGATAAGATATATTGTTGAAACAGGTCAAGCATGTACCAAAAATGCGCATGAGTTTAATCTCTATGGGACGACTGGATGATGAAGGTTATTCGACAAGCTTTGGAAAAGGAGGCTAGAAAATTAGCAAAGGTGCATTGGTCATGGCCAAAGGACCCAAGACAAGAACATTATACACATTGAAGACACTAATAGGAAAATCATATTTGGATGCTGTCACAAAAGAAGGAAATTCAGTAGACCTGTGGCATAAGCGTTCGGGTCACATGAGCGAGAAGGGCTTAAAAATCCTTGTTGATAAAAATTTATTGCTAAGTTTGAAATCCTACAATCTTGATCTTTGTGAGCATTGTATATATATTATACAAAGAAGGGTTTCATTCCTTAGAGGTGGCCATGACAGAAAGCAAAATGTGTTAGAATTGGTACACTCAGATGTGTTTGGGCCTATTAACATCAAATCATTAGGAGGAGCATCATATTTTGTAACATTTATAGATGATGCATCCAGGAAGGTTTAGGCATATCCTATGAAAAATAAAAGTGAAGTGTTTGAAATATTTCAAAAATTCCATGTTGTTGTTGAAAGAGAGACTAACAAATTGCTGAAGTGTTTAAGAACAGATAATGGTGGAGAATATTGCTCAAATTCATTTAAGGAATATTGTAACAGGTTTGGCATAAAGCATGAGAAGACTGTGCCTGGTACTCCTCAACAGAATGGTGTCACAAAAAGGATGAATCACACCATTATGGAAAAGGTGTGAAGTATGTTGTCCAATTTCGGTTTGGAGAAGAATTTTTGGGCTGAAGCAGTCAAGACCGCTTGCGACCTCATAAATAGATCTCCAACTACAGCCTTGGATGGCGGTATCCCTGAAGAAGTTTGGACTGGTAAGAATTTGAATTATTCTCACTTGAAAATCTTTGGATGTGAAGCAATCGTACATATTCCCAAATAAAATAGAACTAAGCTAGATGATAAATCTATGAAATGCATTTTTTTGGGATATGCGGATGAAGATTTTGGTTATCGTCTATGGGATCCAGTCAAACATAAAATTATTAGAAGCATGGATGTTATATTTAATGAGTCAGAAATGTTCAAGAGGACTATAGGTGAGTTGGAGGTCAAGAAGGTTATTGACAGGTTTGAAGAGCACCAGGAAGACATACCACCAATACAAGAAAATGAACAACAAATTCAGGAGCATGAAAAAGAACAAGTGATATCAGAGCCAGAGGTCTCGAGTTCGAAACACACTGGGCTCGCATTGGGGGGAGATTTTTGGCTCCTGGTTAATGGCGGTGTAGAAGGTCAACGCTCCCCGTGTGTTTTGTGGCATGTGCGCGATGTGTTTGTTTACTAACATCTGCAGATTTTGGTGTAGTGGCAATCGTGACTCCAACACGTAGTATATCTCAATAAACTTTGAAACATGAAAGTTTTAAGCACATACCAATACAACATAAACCATGGAAAATTAAATGCTATATGAGACCAAAAATATAATGCCAGAAATACAATATGAGACGAGAAGTCATGGCTTACTGGAAATAAGTTTCATTTAAGGGAATGTTTTTAGCAACAAAATCAAAGATATGAGTTTACCTAAAATTTTATTAAAAAATATATTTATCGACTAAAATTGAACTTCGAGTATCATTCATGGTTATATTGTGTGACCTAAATTATTTTAGGCTAAATTGTATGGGTTTGTGCTTTTATATACATGATTAAAATTTTGTAATTTTATATTAATATAAAGCATATGATTTTTTCATAGTTAAGATTGAGAGTAAGACCAAAAATTGTTAGGAGTGAGATATTATTTGGTAATCTGTAAATCAACTATAATGCCATTTGAAATTATAACCATTTTCAGGTTACTTATGGCAGATATTCTCAGGTTAGTAGTGACAAATTACATCAAAATTAGATGGATAAATTATGCATAGACGTTTTTTTAGGACAGGTGGAAAGAAGTTTAGAATATTTCTAAATACAAAATAAAATCTTTGAGGCACTTGGGAATAGTTTTTCTGATTATTAAAACTCAAAGATTTTTTCCTGGATTAGATTAATTATGGCAACTTTATGGATAGATTAGATTTTGCAGTTTTCCAAAAGTTTTGTTTAGATTGTTTATAAAAATAGTTCTTTATTTTTAGATGACATTAATTATAAAACTACTAAAGTTTTAGTGAACCTTGAAAATCTTCTTTACTCACCTTCATCTACCCGCCTTACTGGACTCTTTGGCATAGTAATGTTCTCTTATTAGGTTTGTTTTCACTTTGACTGTTAGAATTTCTGTGTGACTTGATTTTTATGTGACCGAGGTTAATAACTTATTATCTATTACTGCACCTAATTAGGTAAACGGATTAAAATGATGATTATATTCCACAAATATCACCATGTCATTTTATTTTTGCTTTAGCATCACTTAAAGTTGGTAACTAGAATTTTGTTTCTCATTTAATAAAATTAATAATTATTTATATCATTAAAAACATGAATAAACTGATCATTTAATTGATAAATTTTGTAATTTCTATTTTAATATTGGTAAAATTTACAATTTTAATTTTTTTTCCTTATAAAATTTTACGATTAATTATTTACTTTAACAATCTAATGTAAGAGTTAAAGTTATAAAATTTTACAAATTTTTTACTTTAACCATCTAATGCAAGAGTTTAAAGTGAGTAAATTTTTTTAATAAATATGCTTATTGGTGATCACTTGAATATTTCAAATAAACAAGTCCTCGTATATAGATTGTTGAGAAATATATAATTCCTTTAGCATTATAAATATTGATAATCAAACAAATTAAAAAGAGATAGATTTTGTTATTGATTTGTTAATGTTTTTTCCAAATTTAATAATAAACAAATTATTTTTAACATGCTTTTTTAAGATGATAAATATTTAATTCAAAAAATTTGAACTCAAAAACCTCAAATCTTTTCTATTTCTATAAAATAAAGGAGTTATGTTTAATGCAGTTTTTAGACTTTTGTCGAAAAATTTGAGGTGAAATCGTGATTTGTGTTATTTAAACTAGTATTTTTACTTTACCGTGAAAAACCCCTTGGGCTCTTCGATTGTGCACAAATTACCCATCAAGCTTGTTATTTCAATAAATTCCCACTGAATTTTAAAGAAATTAGAGCGGAAAACCCACATGAAAAGCTTCCAAAATGTCTCACTAAAACAACTCATAAAATAAACTCATCTTTAAAAAAAAACAAATAATAATAAATAGATGTATTGATATGTTTAAAATAAATAGATATCTAGATGATCACTTCAATATATCAAATAAATAAATTATGATAAATATATTTATTGTGATTTATTTTAATGGATTTCATCAATTATAAATACTTATAAGTATTTATAATGAGATAAATTCTATCCTAAAATCAGCTCAACCTTAAAAATCATCCCATAAGATTACTAAATAGATTTATTGAGAATTCTTTTTATTTGGTTTAGTTTATAATAATTATTGCAACTCATAAAATAAATTCATTAAATTCTATCCTAAAACCAGCTCAACCTTAAAAATCATCCAATAAGATTACTAAATAGATTTATTGAGAATTCTTTTTATTTGCTTTAGTTTATAATAATTATTACCACTCATAAAATAAACTCATTTTAAAAAAATAAATAAATAGATGTATTGATGTGTTTAAAATAAATAGATATCTAAATAATCACTTCAATATATCAAATAAGTCATGATAAATATATTTATTGTGATTTATTTTAATGGATTTCATCAATTATAAATACTTATAAGTATTTATAATGGGATAAATTTTATCATAAAATGAGCTCAATCTTAAAAAACATCTAATAAGTTTAGTAATTAGATTTATTCAGAATTTTTTTATTTGCTTTAACTTATAATAATTATTGATAATAGAATAAACAAATAATCGATCATTCGATTTATTATATTATATTATTATTTCAAATCTAATAATTTTTAATTTTTTATTTTATTTTTTATTTTTCTAATTAATAAAAACTTAACTCGTTTAAAAATATTCCTTAAAAAAATACTAAAACTCTCATTATATTTAATTTCATCCGGTGTATAGAGGAATCCATATAATCCCTGGCATGGCATATCTATATACTTACATAAAAGCCAACGCAACCCATGGCATGGCATATCTATATACTTACATAAGAGCCAACGCAACGCAACATTTGGAGGAAGAGAAAAAATTGAAAATAAACCAAACGAGAAAGGACTATAAATATGTATCATCTGTTTATATAACAGACAGGTTGTGATTTGTCCGATGGCGGCATCTTAACAAAACCTCCGTCACAAACTTGAAACTCGGTGGATGAAACTAATTCAAACATTCACGAATTTGGAATTCAAATATCTAGAGTTTGGCGGGCGTGTTCAGAATTCAAACGAATATCGCATTAATGCACCCCGTATTCACGACATCGAAGTGATGGCATTAAGTACATTGAAGTGAAACGCAGTACCTGTATTAATGACACTGAAACATGGAGGTTCATCGGACCGCACTAACTTGCATTGATTATGTTGATACATGGGAAATTCTTATTTCTACCTTTATAGCATTATAAATGCGTTCTGACATGCGTTTTCGATAGCCAGATATAACATGCGCGCGGTGATGATTAGAGAAAAAAAATGACGGTGTGTTATATCGGGCATCAGGGCTCATTTATAATGCTATAGAGGTGGAAATAGGAGTTTCCGATCCGTGGAGGCTCCCGGAGTTGGAGTGACAGAGCTGCCGGAAAATGCATGTACATGTCATGATAGGTCATGGTATCATGCATGGATGTGGGTCCAAAATTGTCTTTACCATGCATTAATAAACCTATAGGGGTGGAAATAGGCATTGCCCCTACGCGTGGTTGCTGGCCATTGTCCTTGACTTGGGCCATCTGGAAATAGATCAGCACTTTATGGGGTCCAAGTTATGTGGGGATTTGGGAAGAGGCTTAAGGGTTTTATTGCCTGCGAACCCTGGGATATTCATTGTCCTCTTCCTCGCTATGAGGACCTCTTCGTAACTCACTCTACTTCATAGCTATGGTTTGGCTTAGCGACAGCACACCAATTCATGGCTACACTTCAATTTGCAGATCAGTAATAATACTGATGATCCTAATGGTTACTGCGTAAACTTATTGTTATGTTTCCCTAAACAAAGGGTTTGATTCTCGGGTGCTTGCAGGTTGTTCCTTGGTTACTCTCGTTCGAGTCCTTCCTCAATATGCTCCCATGGTGGCTACGTTGCAGTCTACGGTCTCAGCTTCCTGGAGGGTTAGGAGTATCATCCCTCCAATTCGTTGATCTGCTTGCCCTCGATTGTCTATGCAGGCCTCCCTTCTCAGTCAATTGAAAATTTTAATGGTTGCAACCGAAAACGCATATGGTCTTCTCGTTTATGGTGATTAGTTCGGTTTTCTTGTGGAATTGTCCCTTGGTTGCGAGGCTTAAGTCATCTACAGTTTAGACTTCTAAAATGAACTTTGATAGTGGTTCATAGGGGGTTTCCTCTGTGTTTGTTTAAGGCTCGCACTTGATACAAATTACTCTATAATTTTGTAATGATGGGATTATAATGCATGTATTTTATGTCGGGTTTTAAGTAAAAGGGTTTAAACCCTCCAGCATTTTTATTTTATTCACAAACCCTTGCATGCAAGGGCTGGTTTTTCTCTTGTTTGGTTTGCTTGCTCTCTCATGTTTCATGGCTATATATTATGGGCGTTACTGTTATTGTTGTTGTTCATAATGATATGTCGCATGCCATCACAGGTTAGTGTCAATACTTCTATGGGTTAATTTTTGGAAGACATTTATTCAAATGTTGAATTGCCTCCTGCTTAAAGAATGATTTTGACTCTGTTTGCATTATAAGGTTTTCACCCTTGCTGTAAATAATTTTTCATTACTTTAAGGAACTATTACACATTGTAGAAGATTAAATGGGTTCGAGGAGTATGGGGACTTGTTCAGGGCTATGTTCTTCTGGCTAGGCTGAGTCGTAACCTTGTACTTCTGGCTAGGTTGAGACCTAACCTTGTACTGTAAATGTTGTTGAAATGCTAATTCCAACTATAGCATTTTCTTTGTGATGCTACCTTATCGCTATCGCAGATCGCTTCTGTGGCCCGCTGCCTCCGCTCCGCACTGTGTCTTATGCCGATTGCGATTCTGCGATGCGATCCGATCGCAAATCGAAAATAAAACCCATATTGTAACGACTTGCAGTTCCTGGGCGCGCGGGTGAACGAGCATGCGCACGGGTGAGGCTTGAACGAGCGACGGACGAGCTGAACGGAATGCGGTTACAGGAAGTGTGAACTTCCTATAGTATGCGATAATACTTATGCGCACATATGAAGGGTGAGTAATGACTTATATGCGTGGAGACATCACATAAAATATGTGGAGGCCGACCAGCGTGGAGAAGAGGGCCGACTTGAAGTTTTGGGTGATATGCAATGAAGCGTGGGTGTAGGGAGGTCGGCTGGGCAAGCCACCACCATGCCCTACACTTGGTATAAGTTGGATGAGCATGGATCTCATTCCATCATAAAACAACTTGCTCATACATCTTCGCCAAGGCAAGGAGGCGCAGGTTTCTAGTGCGCAAGTCTAGGAGGAGGAGGCACAGATTTCATATGCGCCCATTCTTGGGCAAGGCTGCACGGTGAGGCACGGTTGTAGGTGAAGGTGCGGGCAGGAGCGCCCGACGGTTGGGTGAGGGCATGCACGGGTGTGTGGCGCCCGCTTTGTGGGACGAATTGGCACGGGTGTCTTGGTGGCTTGGGTGAGCGCCCACCCGTCGTGCAAGTGTGTACGGTGACTTGGTGGAGTGTTGAGATTGTGGACGGAGGTGTGTCTCGGTTGGAGGCGCCCGTGTGTGGCGACTTGGAGGCACACCCAAGTTGGGCAAACAACACGATCGTGCGACAAGGTGAACGAAGCGTTGGTAAGTCGTGCGGCGACCGTATGGAGGCGTTGACGAGCTAGGCAACCGAGTTTTGCCTTGGATTGTAAATTTGGCTAAGTATGAAACTTGGAGTTTCCAAGTATACTTGTACATTGTAAACTGTTCTATAATATATATTGTTGGGCAGACTCATTGTTCAGGGAGTTGCCCCTCCCTTTATACTGTGTAATTGTGTTCATCATTTATAATTGTTGTTGATAATGAATGTGTATGGGTGTTCATTGATATAAAGGATAAAGAAATAATACTTGGTTGAGAATCACAAGCTAAGTAGGAATAAGTGTTTAGGCGTAGTCCACGAACATAAGTATTGGTGAAAAGAAAGTGTTCGGTGGTGCCGCACCTCGCCAAGAGCGGTTGAAAGACTACCGCTGGCCTAGGGGCATGACAGTTGGTATCAGAGCAAGGTTGCTCGTGACAGTGGAAGCAGGTACTTGCGAATGAAGGAAGCTGATTTTACATACAGGTGGAACAAGGGCTGGTTCATGGTTGCAGGGAACTTGGTGAAGTTGGTGAATGGGGAAACAGGTTTAGCCGAGGTTGATCCAGGTGGATGTTGGTGGCCACCCACCTATCCCATTTGGACCCCCGCAACTGTCTCTTTCAGTTTTTCAGTTTCCGTAATTGTAGCACAATTTACTATTCTTAGCAGTTTTTCGGGTCCTGAACTTCCGGAGCCGTTTTGAGGCCCTAAACGACGTTTTTTGGGACATCTAGGGGCAACATGGGTCCATGGACCGATGTTGCCCTTCCCAAAGTGGTAGTTCTCGGATAGATCTTTCTAACGAGCTATCATACGCGTCAAACAGAGATCGTATGCCAAAGTTATAACCCCGGGAAATTGATGTACCAATTTACCCAAAACGGGGCCCACAATTTGGCGTTCCATCTTCTAAGGGTCGGTTTTGGAATGTGAAGGGTTTTCCATTGTTTCTCAATAATAAATAGGCCTTCGAGCCTCATTGTAACACAAGTTCGGAACAGTTCAGAGACATGTAGCCGCACATCTCTTCTCAGAGATAAGCTACCATAGTCCTAGCTGGTTTATTTCCATTTCTGGTTGTAAGCATATTTCGGTATTTTCCATTAATGAAATGAAGTGTTATTTCCGCGGCATCTCTTTATTTATGGTTATCGCATCTCTGTGTTTATGGTTATCTCTGTAATCTATTGCGTTCCTGTTTAAATCCGGATCATAATGTGGATATGTGATTAAGTATCCATACAAGCTACTCCACCAACTAATTGTTTCCAACCAATATGGTAAAATGAATTTGTATATTGGTTTTGATGACAACCTTTCCAATCCTAGTTGGAATGAAAAATATTCAAAATGAATTTGACAACTATACATGCATGATTCTTGCAAGATCAAACAATGGATTGGGTATATTGGAAGCTTTAAGGTAAGGAGAAAATGGAGAGTTGTGCACAAATGTTGCAGAAAGACGAAAAAAATTGATTTTCTCATTTTATGTTACAATGAACCCATTGACTTTTTTTGCCAAAAAAATGTTCCATCTTAAGCTTCCAATCCCAATTTTTTCCATTAAAATTCTCAAAATCTATTTTTGAATTTCTTGTCATGCTTTTCCATTAAAAAAATCACAATTATTAAATTTATCATAAACCCAAGATAATTAAATGTTTAACAACAAAAACAACTTCTGAATACCAATAATTGTTTTGATACCAAATATAAACTTTTAAGTTATATAATAAACAATATTTATAAATTTCTCTATTAAAAAAAATAAAAAAAAATACAATCCAACATAATACTAACGACCTTAATATGGAAACTAACCCAAAAATATAAATAAATAATATTATATATAAATATAAACTACAACCTCTAACTTTCAAATCATTATTTACCATAGCATATATAATAATAGATATATATATAGAAATAATAAATAATAAAGCTTACACCTCTAAGATTCATCCTTATTTACAATAACATATATAAAATCTCAGCCCATCTAAAACCCTAATGATACCAATAGTATAACATATATAAAATAATTAAAATATCCATTAAACACTACTTTCTTAATAAACATTTTTACACCCAATTAATTATTAAATATAAAACCTA
>APFE030632722.1:214390-229423 GCA_000404065.3 Pinus taeda | reverse complement strand
TTGAAAGAGTGACTTGATGTAGAGGATCGATATGAGACACTTTGGAGTGATGGAGTTACAACGATGATGATGCCTTGGTGGCAACACTTGGGCATGGGTTGAGCCGAGACTTAACCACTTTTGACACATGGGAGCTGATTGATCTACGATCATGGGAAGCACATGGATAGATGAGACAGGTGTATACTTGTTTCTATGACAGACTTGAGGGATGGCACATTGCAGATATGATGGAGGTTGCTTCATGGACCTGGATGTGGCACACCGAGAGTTGGGTTGATGAGATGATCTCTTCATATTGAGGAGATACACATATGGATGATGTTGGGATAGATGTGGCTGATTTCATGCAACACATTGACACCAAACATCATGGACAGCATGTTGCAGATGAGATGAGGACTACTTCATGGACCTGAGCATGGCTTACACTTATATGGAGATGGATTCTTGATCGAGTTGAGGATGTGACAGGATGTTCTGAGAAACGACTGATGACGGCATGAGGATGTGCATTCTCATGGTTTGAGCGTGATAGTTGGAATAATCACCCGAGTAGTTCACACATGGGGGCCGACAGTGTGCAAAGATGTGTTATTATTTGTTGGAGTATCATGGCAGCAGTTCACATGAGGACAACACATGATGAGGTCGACACGAGATGTTGCAGTAGGCATGTAGCTTGAGATGGAGGGGCCAGCCTTCCACACTGGAGAGCAGCATGTGGAGATTGTGACAGGGTGGTCGATGGTCATGGATTGAGATGATTTCCGATGTATGACATACTGATGAGGTGTATACCTTGGTATGGTGATCTTGGTGACAGATGGTTGTCGGGACGAGACATGATGGAGACAGTGGTTCTACATATGATGCAGAGATGGTTGCAGTATGTGGAGGAGTTGACATCATGGATGAAATAGTTGTTGATGATCTTGGTGGATGGCTACCAGGATGGTATGTTGTCGAGGACGACAACGATTTCAATTGGAGGAGGATGTAACGACCTGCAGTTCCTGGGCACGCGGGCGAACGGGCGTGCGCACGGGTGAGGCTTGAACGAGCGACAGACGAGATGAACGGACTGCGGTTACAAGAAGTGCGAACTTCCTGTAGTATCCGATAATACTTATGCACACATATGAAGGGTGAGCGATGAATTATATGTGTGGAGACATCACATAAAATATGTGGAGGCCGACCAGCGTGGAGAAGAGGGCTGACTTGAAGTTTTGGGTGATATGCGATGAAGCGTGGGCGTAGGGAGGTCAACTGGGCAAGCCACCACCACGCCCCACACTTGGTATAAGTTGGATGAGCGTGGAGCTCATTCCATCATCAAACAACTCGCTCATACATCTTCGCTAAGGCAAGGAGGCGCAGGCTTCTAGTGCGCAAGTCTAGGAGGAGGAGGCGCAGATTTCATATGCGCCCATTCTTGGGCAAGGCTGCATGGTGAGGCGCGGTTGTAGGTGAAGGTGCGGGTAGGAGTGCCCGGCGGTTGGGTGAGGGCGTGCACGGGTGTGTGGCACCTGTTTTGTGCGACGACTTGGCACGGGTGTCTTGGTGGCTCGGGTGAGCACCCGCTCGTTGTGCAAGTGTGCACGGTGACTTGGTGGAGTGTTGAGATTGTGGACGGAGGTGTGTCTCGGTTGGAGGCACCCGTGTGTGGAGACTTGGAGGCGTGCCCGAGTTAGGAAAACAACACGATCGTGCGACAAGGTGAACGAAGCCTTGGTAAGTCGTGCAACGACCGTGCAGAGGTGCCGACGAGCTAGGCAACCGAGTTTTGCCTTAGATTGTAAATTTGGCTAAGTATGAAACTTGGAGTTTCCAAGTATACTTGTACATTGTAAACTGTTGTATAATATATATTGTTGGGCAGACTCATTGTTCAGGGAGTTGCCCCTCCCTTTATACTGTGCAATTGTGTTCATCATTTATAATTGCTATTGATAATGAATGTGTATGGGAGTTCATTGGTATAAAGGATAAAGAAATAATACTTTGTTGAGAATCACAAGCTAAGTAGGAATAAGTGGTTAGGCGTAGTCCACGAACATAAGTATTGGTGAAAAGAAAGTGTTCGGTGGTGCCGCACCTCGCCAAGAGTGGTTGAAAGACTACCACTGGCCTGGGGGCGTGAGACATATGATAGTGCTCCACTTTTTCTCTACCACCGACGCGACGTTGCGATGCATTCCGATCATAAATCGCATATCTCATTTTTTTTCAAACCGATATATCTATGCCACCCTCGAATGTTGTGCGCCGCCGAAGAATGAAGGCAATCAGCTACCCTGTACCTACACAGTTAATATCTCAACAACTGCATTTAAAAGACAAAATGGCCAATGAAGGAAAGGAGAACTCTCGAGCTAATTGAAAAGCATTGGATGGACATGGAGTAAAATCCATGTGAAGTAAGTAATGAAAAATTTACTATGGTTGGTAAATGTAGGTAAAAGTTTTTAATTTTATTGTTTTTTTTTTACGGAAGTATGATACAAGAAAAATGAAATGTCATTTGTTTTTGTTGTTCGTTGAGAGAAAATGAAAGGGAGCATGTAGCAGCGCATCTGTAAGAATTTTTTTTTTTACACACGACAGTGTAAACTCTCAGGTAGAGACAGAGTGAATTTTTTTTGGAACTGCATTTGAAGCGTTCCTGTTTTAATCCTTCTGTGAGAGGAAGAAGTCTGTAACAACAGTCTTATTAATGAATAGAAAGCTTTTGTTCATGTGTGTGAAAAACTCTGTCATTCCAAAACATATTTAGTCTTTCCTGGGATAAAACAGAGCATTATTCTCTGTTCATTTTTGTTTGGAATTATCAGAAATTCCCAACATGGTATCAGAGCTTGTTCAGGCTCTTTGAAGGTGTCAAAGAAGCTAAAGGAATGATTTCTTGTTGCAGCAGCTTCTCCAACAGAGTGAAGACTCAGTCAAGAAAGAATCCAAGGTATTTCTCAAGATTAGTTTTTTGTGTTACTGTTGAGGACAGTCAGTTATTTTAAATATAGAGTCAAGTATTTTGAAGCATAGTTAAGAGTGCAAGTATGGTTGGAGCCAGCACTAGCATGGGTATCTGTAATACTCAGCTCCCACAATTTAATGGGAAAAATTATGACTATTGGGCAATAACTATGAGAGATTTGTTTGCTTCCCAAGACTTATGGGAATTTGTTGAGGATGGTTTTGAAGAACCAACAGATGAAGATGAGTTTAATAATTTGACTCAGGCAGAGAAATAACTGTTGAAGAGCTATAAGAAGAAGGATTATAAAGCCCTCTACTTTTTTGTATCAAGTAGCGCATGAGAGTGTGTTTCCAAGGATAGCAATAGCCAATACATTCAAAGAAGCATGGCAAACACTCAAGATAGCCTATCAGGGCATGGAGAAAGTAAAGACAACAAAACTACAGTTGCTGAGGAGAGATTTTGAGAATCTCCGCATGAAGGAGTCAGATAATATTGACTCATTCTTTACACATGTGATTGGTCTGGTCACACAGATAAGGTCTCATGGAGAGATTCTTGAAGAAATGAGGATTGTGGAGAAACTATTGAGGATCCTACCCTCAATGTTTGATGTGATTGTCACCACCATAGAAGAGACAAAGGATCTCACAAACTTCTCAGTTGATGAACTACATGCATCAATGATAACACATGAGCAGAGATTGAGTAGAAATAAAAACTCATCTCTAGAACATGCCTTTAAGACCCATATGTTCTTTGGAAGAGGAAGAGGTCAAGGTAGAGGAAACAAGAGAGGAAGAGGCAGAAGCCAAAACATAGGTGGAAGAAATAGTCTAGCAAATAATCAAGGAAGAGGCAACAATCCAAATCAGAACCAAGGCCAAGGCAGCAGCCAACAAAGTGGACAACATCATGCTCAAGGACAAAGGTATGATAAATCCAACGTCCAATGCCACTATTGTAAAAAATATGGGCGTTATGCAAATGAATGTAAAGAAACAGTATGATATCAATAATAGAACTAGTGAAAATTTCACTAGAGAAAATATCAGCCAAGGTAATTTGTTTTTAGTTTATGATATGGCCGAAGCAAAGAGTGAAGATATATGGTTTCTAGACTCTGGTTGCAGTAACCATATGACAGGAAACATAGTCATGTTTTCTAAGTTAGATAGAGTGTGAAGTCACAAGTCACACTAGGGACTGATAGTAAAGTTTCTGTTATGGGAAAAGGAGAAGTAAATGTCTTAACAAGGAAAGGTGAAAAGAAAACCATAACAGATGTTTATTATGTTCCTGGAATGAAATGTAACCTCCTAAGTATTGGATAGCTTGTTCAAAAGGGGTACAATGTTTTCTTTGTGAATGATGTATGCGCCATCATGGATAAAAGACCCAGCAAACGATGTATTGCTGAAGTGAAGATGACAAGGAACAAGATGTTCCCTCTCAGAATGAAAGAAAATTTAAAAAATGGAGAAGAAATAGCAGCAGTGACACAAGAGGCTTTCCAAAGCGAACCAAAAAATGAAAATTGGTTGTAGCACTTGAGATTTGGACATCTCAACTTTGGAGGTCTTAACTTGTTGAATATAAAAGGAATGGTAAGAGGATTACCATTGATAGAGAAACCAGACAGCCTTTGTGAAGGTTGTATCTTGGGGAAACAACACAAAGAAATTTTTCCATCAGGGAAAAGCATAAGGGCAAAAGCACCCTTAGAAATTGTCCACTCAGATTTACATGGACCGTTGCAAACTCTAGCACTTGCAGGTAGCCTCTATATGCTAACATTCATTGATGATTTCACTAGAAAAACTTGGGTTTATTTCCTAAAGAACAAAAGTGAAGTGTTTGAAAAATTTCGCAATTTCAAAGCACTTGTAGAGAACCAAAGTGGGCTGCATATCAAACTTTTAAGAACTGATAGAGGAGGTGAGTATATATCCAAAGAATTTCTACATTTTTGTAGAGAAAATGGAATTCATAAACAGTTTACCACTAGGTACACTCCGCAACAAAATGGAGTTACTGAAAGGAAGAATCAGACAATCATGGATATGGCGAGGAGTATGTTAAAGGCAAAGCATTTGCCAAATGATTATTGGGATGAAGCTGTACACTGTGAAACGTACATTTTGAATAGATGCCCAGCAAAAGCAGTCATGAACAGAGTGCCAGAAGAAGCATGGAGTAGGAGAAAGCAAGGAGTCACCCACATGAAAGTTTTTGGATGTGTGGCTTATGCACACATTCCAGATCAACTAAGGAAGAAGCTGGACAACAAAGGGGAGAAATGTATTTTCATTGGATACAGTGAGGAATCCAAAGCTTATAGGTTGTATAACCCATCCACCAAGAAACTTATTGTGAGTAGAGATGTTCAGTTCATTGAGGAGGAAGTTTGGGATGGAAGCATAGAGAAAACAGTGAATATTAAAAACTCTTTGTCACATGATGAAGATGATGAGGAGATAGCTGAAATACATCCCCAAATAGCATCACCAACACAAGGGCAGCAAGAGACACCCTTGAGGAGAAATGAAAGTGCTTCTCCAAGCACACCATAAAGAGGAAATTCAAGTGCTTCTTCAAGCACTTGTACACCAAATGAAAGAGGTAAAAAGTTCAGAAATTTAAGTGACATTTATGAACAAGAGGCAACAAATGAAAGTATGAACTCTTTGTTTGCTTTATATTGTCATGTTGATGACCCTGTTCATTTTGAAGAAGCAATTAAGGATAGAAAATGGATAGAAGCTATGGATGAGGAGATCAATGCCATAGAAAGAAATAAGACATGGGATTTAGTTGAACTACCGAAAGGAAAAGAAGTCATTGGAGTTAAATGGGTCTACAAGACCAAGAGTAATGCTGAAGACAAAATAGAAAGACACAAGGCAAGACTTGTTGTCAAAGGATATAAGCAGCAACATGGGAGAGACTATGAGGAAACTTTTGCACCGGTTGCTAGAATAGAAACCGTGAGAGCAGTGCTGTCCATAGCAACACAAAACAAGTGGAAAGTTTACCAAATGGACGTGAAGTCAACATTCCTAAATGAAGTGCTAATGGAAGAGGTTTACATTGAACAACCTCTAAGCTATGAAAAGAAAGGCCAAGAGCACAAAGTGTGCAGATTGAAGAAAATTCTTTTTGGGCTGAAGCAAGCACCAAGAGCGTGGTACAATAGGATAGATTCCTATCTACTGGAACATGGATTTGAAAAGCGTGAGGGAGAACCCACCCTCTACATCAAAGAAAAGGATGGTAAAATTCTAATTGTTGTGTTATATGTTGATGATGTTAATTTCACAGGTAATGATGATTATCTTATTAAAAATTTCAAAACAGTCATGAAAGAAGAATTTGAAATCACTGACATGGGTTTGCTAAGATACTTCTTAGGAATAGAAATAGAACAAAATGGAAATGGGATTTTTATATCACAAGAAAAATATGTTAATGAAGTGTTGGAAAGATTTAATATGCAAGAGAGCAAAGCAGCAATCACTCCCAAAGTGATGGGATTAAAACTCAGCAAAGAGGACAACAACAAGGATTTTGATCCTAGTTTGTACAAGAGCATAGTTGGCAGCCTCATGTATTTGACTGCAACTAGGCCGGATATAATGCATGTTGTTAATTTGATTTCCAGATTTATGGAGAGGCCAAAAGAAGCACATTGGCAGGCAACAAAAAGGATTCTGAGGTATGTTAAGGGTACTAAAAGGTTTGGCATTTTATATACTGCTTCAGAATATTCAGATTTAATTGGATACACTAATAGTGGTTGGGCTGGAAGTGTAGATGATTGGAAAAGAACATCTGCTTATGTTTTTCACATGGGTTCAGGAGCCATTTCATGGGCTTCTAAAAAACAGTCTATTGTAGCATTGTCTACAATAGAGGCAGAATATGTGGCAGCTACATAAGCAGTGTGTCAAGCAATTTGGATGAAAAGGATGTTAAGAAGATTATGCCAAGAGCAAACAAAAGGAACTGTGATTTTTTGTGACAATAGCTCAGCTATTGCATTATCCAAGAATTATGTGTTTCATAAGAGAACGAAACACATTGACACAAAGTTTCATTACATTAGGGAATAGGTAAACAATGGAGAAATTGTTTTAAAACACTACAGAACTCAGGAGCAGGTTGCAGATATTCTGACCAAACCATTGGGACATAAAAGTTTTGAGTTTTTGAGGAAATGTCTGGGTATGACTGATAACCCAGCAATTGAAATTAAAGGGGAGTGTTGAAATGCTAATTCCAACTGCAGCGTTTTCTTTGCGATGCGATCTTATCACTATCGCAGATCGCTTATGTGGCTCGCTGCCTCCGCTCTGCACTGTGTCTTATGCCGATTGCGATGTAATCCGATCACAAATCACAAATCGCACCTATATTGTAACGACTTGTAGCTCCGACATGAAGTGCGAAGGTGGAAAGTGCGAGCTCTTCCAAACATGTGATGACACTTATGCGCATTTGTGAGGAGGAGACTTGTTTATATGGCATGGAGGAGACATGGAGGCCGACTTGGTGACTTAGGGGCTTTTGCGATGAAGCAAGGGCGTGGGTGAGGTCGGCTGGGCAAGCCATGACCTCCCCTTCAACGCATATATATTTTTGTTGTGTTGGCTCATTTGGACAGCAATCGAGCCAACTCGCTCTACATCATTCGCTCTATAAAGAAGTGCGCACTTCTAGTGCGCAAGTCTAAGGGAAGGCGCAGATTTGGCATGCGCCCATTCTTGGGCTGGGTTGCACGGTGAGGCACGGTTGTGGGTGAAGGTGCGGGCAGGAGTGCCCGGTGGTTGAGCTGTGGTGTGTGGCGCCTGACGGACGGTTGTAGCATGCACGGGTGTGGCACCCGGTTTTTGCGAAGGTTTGTGCGACGACTTGGTACGGGTGTCTTGGCGACTCAGGTGAGCGTCCGTCCATCGTGCAAGTGTGCACGGTGACTTGGTGAAGTGTTGAGATTGTGGACGGAGGTGTGTCTCGGTTAGAGGCGCCCGTGTGTGGCGAATCGGAGGTGCGCTCGAGTTGGCAAACAACACGATCGTGCGACAAGGTGAACAAAGCGTTGGTGAGTCGTGCGGAGACCGTGCGGAGGTGCCGACGAGCTAGGCAACCGAGTTTTGCCTTGGATTGTAAAATTGACTAAGTATGAAACTTGGGATTTCCAGGTATACTTGTACATTGTAAACTGTTGAATAATATATTGTTGGGTAGACGCATTGTTCAGGGAGTTGCCCCACCCTTTATACTGTGCAATTGTGTTCATCATTTATAATTGCTGTTGATAATGAATGTGTATTGGTGTTCATTGGTATAAAGGATAAAGAATAATACTTGGTTGAGAATCATAAGCTAAGTAGGAATAAGTGGTTAGGCGTAGTCCACGAACATAAGTATTGGTGAAAAGAAAGTGTTCGGTGGTGCCGCACCTCGCCAAGAGCGGTTGAAAGACTACCGTTGGCCTGGGGGCGTGACAGTTGGTATCAGAGCTGGTGAAGTGCAGAGGAGATTTGCAGACGAAGCTGATCCCACTGCACTATCGTGACAGTTGGTATCAGAGCAGGCTGATGACCGGGTTGATGAAGAAGTGACACTGGTGACTGGTACTTGCAGGTGAAGGAAGCTGTTTCACATACAAGTGGAACAAGGGCTGGTTCATGTCTTGCAGGGACCGTGGAGAAGGCTAAAAGGCAAAGATGGTGGGTGAACCTACGACAGGTGAATCTAGCCATGATGCGGGTGAAGTCTTCCAGTACAAAGTGTTGGAACAATTGGGTCGATGGAGTTCTAACTGGATTTCGATGAAGGCTGAGAACATGAAGGTTCGGGAAAGCTGTTCGGGACTAAGGAGGGAACTTGAAGAACTCAAAAGCCAATGCGGAAGTACGACAGATGTTAAACTCAAGGAACTTGATGAGGAGATCCGACGAAGTGGTCTTGGTCTTCAAGAGCTCTTGGATGAAAGAGCCTGGTTAAGGAAGAAAAGTGCCATGGTGGAAGCTGAAATCAAGCAAATTGAGGGAGAGATAAAGAAGAAGCTTCTTGGTAAGAATCGTTGTGATTGAGCAGGAAGAGCTTGACTACATTGACAGGCTGGGAACTCACTACCGAGACAATCCAGAGGATGTCCGGAAGCTTAGTTCTATGAAGGTAGTCAATGGACACTTGGTTGGTGCACTTGAGCAGAGGTAGATGAAGGACAAGCTTGAGGGAAATCAAACTATACCAGGATTGAGTTGCTTAAAGGAGCCAAGCAAGGAGGTGAAGTACCTTAGGAGGAATGTCAAGTTGGAGCATGAGCCAATTGACACTTCGGAGGCCGAATTCTTGAAGAAGGTTGTTGATGTAAGACACAAGATAAAGCGGACAGAAGGAGGTGATGCCTTGAAGCTGAGTTTTGTGCAGGTGGCCATAAAGGGCAAGATATTTGCAGCTTTGGTGGATACGGGAGCTACTCATAGCTTCTTACGCAGGAAAGCAGCAAAGTCTTTTGGGAAGAAAGCAAAGATGGAGAGGGAATGGAGTGCTTTCAAAGCAGTCAACTCTACCATGAAAGATGTTGTTGGTGTGATGGAAAACACTCAGGTGAGAGTGGGATCGTGGTTTGGGAAGTTGGACTTGAGGATCATAGACATGGATGATCACTCTATGGTGCTGGGGCAAGATTTCATGAAGCTTGCACAAGCCATACCAATGGTGGACCAGGACATTCTCTTGATCACAGTTGAAGGAAGAACCATGATGGTACCGATGAATAGAAGGAGTTGCTTGGGGTATAGACCGAGGATGAATTCTATGACTTTGTATCCCAAAGATCTGAATGTGAAGCATGAGGATGTGGAGCAAAGAGGACTTGGGAGTATGACTCAAACAACGAAGGAAGGGAAGCTGATTGACTTCTTTGCAAGAGCGAGGAAGAATGAAGTAAGTGAGAAACCCATCTCAACGAACCTTGGAGCACTTGACAAAGACATCTTCTACTGATGATCTTCACAATGGAGTTGCAAAAGAAGGGAGTCCAAGTACTACTTCAGAGGCAGTGGTTGATGAGGATTATGACGGTAGAGATCCGGCTGGCATAGTGGACTTTTGCAGGTTTGTTATGGGCATATATGACTTTCAGTTGATGAAGGACAAGCTCAAGGAGCTTGGATGTACATGTGAAGAGATTGAGGCTATGCACAGATACTTGAGGACACAACATCAATCTGACACATGGGTGGATGAGAGTCAAGGAGGAAAATTCCTGGCCCTCGTTTCTCTATAGACAACCTTGGAGATGGGTTGGTGTGGAGGCCTTGATAGGGAGGAACCACATCAACTTAGCAAGGGGCCTTGAAAGGAGGCTTTTTTATGACATATTTTCAGACTTGGATGCAGAGGGCCAGATGTTGGGATCGAGTCTACATAGGTTGGACATCATGGACCACTAGAGTCATGGACATCAGGTTGGAGACATGGAGCATGACAGTTATGTAGGGACATTATGCGGGAGCATGTGTATAGGTGTCAATCATGGACATTCTATGGGAATGCCGAAGCAAAGGATGTTGTGCAGATGTTGTTATGGAGATGTATGAGCCAGTGGAGAGGTTGTACATTCTTGTGCAACAAGGCCATGGTTCGAACATGTTGTAGATGGGATGGAGTTTCCATGGACCAAGACATGGGAATTTAACAGATTCTTGATGAGTCTGGGATGTAGCAGAAGTCATGGAAAGACTTATGGTGGCATAAGGATGTGCATTCTTGTGGTTTGGGCATATGATTGGATTATCTACCCAACTAGTTCGAGTCATGAGGGGTACCAGTGTGCAGAGAGATGTTGTTGTTGGGTCGACATGTTGGAACATGACAGAGGTGTGTTAGCATCTGATGAAAGACTATAGGATGAGGACGACACATGGTGGAGACAGTAGTTCTACATATGTTGCAGGGATGTTTGCAGTATGTGGAGGAGTTGATATCATGGATAAGACTGTTCGGATATGGAAATCTTGATCTTGGTGGATGGCTACCAGGATGGTATGTTGTCGAGGACGACAACGACTTCAGGTGGAGGAGGATGTAACGACCTGCAGATCTGGCATGAAGTGCGACGGTGGAAAGTGCGAGCTCTTCCAAACATGCGATGACACTTATGCGCATTTGTGAGGAAGAGACTTGTTTATATGGCATGGAGGAGACATGGAGGTCGACTTGGTGACTTAGGGGCTTTTGCAATGAAGCAAGGGCGTGGGTGAGGTCGGGTGGGCAAGCCATGACCTCCCCTTCAACGCATATATATTTGTGTTGCGTTGGTTCATTTGGACAACAATGGAACCAACTCGCTCTACATCATTCGCTCTACAAAGAAGTGCGCAAGTCTAAGGGAAGGCGCAGATTTGGCATGCGCCCATTCTTGGGCTGGGTTGCACGGTGAGGCAAGGTTGTGGGTGAAGGTGCGGGCAGGAGCGCCCGGTGGTTGAGTTGTGGTGTGCATGGGTATGTGGCGCCCGACAGACGGTTGTGGCGTGCACGGGTGTGGTGCCCGGTTTGTGCGAAGGTTTGTGTGATGACTTGGCACGAGTGTCTTGGCGACTCGGGTGAGCGCTCGCCCGTCGTGCAAGTGTGCACGGTGACTTGGTGAAGTGTTGAGATTGTGGACGGAGGTGTGTCTCGGTTAGAGGTGCCTGTGTGTGGCGACTCGGAGGTGCGCCCGAGTTGGGAAAACAACACAATCGTGCGACAAAGTGAACGAAGCGTTGGTGAGTCGTGCGACAACCGTGCGGAGGTGCTGACGAGCTAGGCAACCGAGTTTTGCCTTGGATTGTAAAATTGACTAAGTATGAAATTTGGGCTTTCCAAGTATACTTATACATTGTAAATTGTTGAATAATATTGTGTTGGGCAGACTCATTGTTCAGGGAGTTGCCCCTCCCTTTATACTGTGCAATTGTGTTCATCATTTATAATTGCTGTTGATAATGAATGTGTATGGGTGTTCATTGGTATAAAGGATAAAGAATAATACTTGGTTGAGAATCACAAGCTAAGTAAGAATAAGTGGTTAGGCATAGTCCACGAACATAAGTATTGGTGAAAGGAAAGTGTTCGGTGGTGCCGCACCTCGCCAAGAGCGGTTGAAAGACTACCGCTGGCCTGAGGGCATGACACATATAATAGTGCTCCACTTTTTCTCTTTCACCAACGCGACGTTGCAATGTGATCCGATCACAAATCACATATGTCATTTTTTTCAAACCGATATAGCTTTGCCACCCTCGAATGCTCTGCGCCGCCGAAGAATGAAGGCGATCAGCTACCCTGTACCTGCACAGTTAATATGCATTTAAAAGACAAAATGACCAGTGAAGGAAATGAGCACTCTCGAGCTGACTGAAAAGCATTGGATGGATGTGGAGTAAAATCCATGTGAAGTAATTAATGAAACATTTACTACGGTTGGTAAACGTAGGTAAAAGTTTTTAATTTTTTTTACGAGAGTATGATACAAGAAAAATGAAATGTCATTTTTTTTTGTTGTTCGTTGAGAGAAAACCAAAGGGAGCACGCAGCAACTCGTCTCTAAGATTATTTTTTTTACACACAGCAGTGTAAATTTTCAGGTAGAGATAGAGTGAAGTTTTTTTGGAACTGCATTTGAAGCGTTCTTGTTAATCCCTCTGTGAGAGGAAGAAGTCTCTAACAACAGTCTTATTAATGAATACAAAGCTTTTGTTCATGTGTGTGAAAAACTCTGTCATTCCAAAACATATTTAGTTTTTTTCCTGGGATAAAACAGAGCACTATTCTTTGTTCATTTTTGTTTAAAATTATCAGAAATTCCCAACAAATGTGATTCTTCTTTATATTGAGTTAATGGAGGGTAGTTTTTCCTCTTAGTTACTTATAACCTTGTACTTCTGGCTAGGCTGAGACCTAACTTTGTAGTTTAAATGTGATTCTTCTTTACATTGAGTTACTGGAGGAATAGTTAATACTTTTACGGTCTATAGCGTTTTAGTTTTCATAGTTTTTTCCTCTTAGTTACTTGTGATCTTTTGTGATTTAGTTGCTCTACTATTGCCATAGGAGCCCTCTTATGCAACTTATATGTTTTGATGGTGAATATATCTGCTCTTCTCTCATATCGATTCCTACACAATCACATGTTAACGTGCAGCACTAGTAATATCGTTTACCTTTCTGCACCTGTAACAATTACGAATGTATGATATACAGGGTTCAAAAAAAATTAGGCATGTATAGATATATCTCAGCGTTATATACATTTCATTTCTTGATTTAACTTACTGCACCTGTAATAACTTACTTAGACTAATGATACACACAGTTTCAGAACTAAAGATAATCAGGTACATGTACTATGAAAGAATAAATCACTTATATGAATGTCAAAGTTATTGAGCAGAAAAGTTAGTGTTTTCCTCCCGTGCAAGAGATCAAATCAGTTTCTACTGCATCTCAGCCTAATCCAGTCAACCATTCAATTAGCTTTTTTCAACTATTCGAACACTACTGACATAGTTTTCAGAGAAATCTACCCACTATTCAGCTCCAAGATTTTCCAATTATTTTTATTTTTATTTTTTCCTCCTCGTAGTGAGGAATGTTGTTCCCTTTTCTTCCTTTAGGAAGAAAATTTGTTTTATGTAGATAACTACCTCATAACTGTTGTTCGCTCCCCAATGGGACTCCTCATAGCACCACTTTTCCTCTTTAAAATCCGTCATTTAATAGTTTTTATACTTAAATAACTAATGTTTATTAATCACAGTTTTACCAGTTGTCCCACGAGGGTAGAAAGTCTTATAGTAAATAGAAAGTCTTATATAAATAAATTCAAATTTCGTAACAAAAATTCATGCAGTAAATAAACTTTTACTGTCCTAGTAATTAAATTTCTACTTGTACTATATTACAAAAGTATCTACGACTATGTGATAACGTCACCCTAATAATAGGTTGAACCTCACTACTTTGGTGTGATTTTTCTTTTTGAATTCTATGTTATCTATTAATTCTTTTAGGTTAAATAATAAAAAAAAATTACATTTTAATAATTTTGACTCTCGATAAATTCAAATTTATTCTGTGTTAAGAGTTATTTTTTAGTTTGAAGATGAAATGTTTTGCTATGTTATTGGTATATTATTCTATTCAATTGGTCAAATTACATAAAAATAAAAAGTTAAATTAAATTAGGAAATTAATAAATTAATTAATAATTAAAATAAAATTGAGATAAAATAGTCAATTTATTCTTTTAGGTTTTTTTACCCATCTTAACTTTGTATCTACAATTCTTGAAAGACATCAAAACCCTTTCAAAACTTTTTTACTGTTAAAGATATTTGCACCTCAAGAGATTTAATTACTTTTTATTATTATTATTTTCATGTAATAAAGAAAACCGTATTTTTTTTGTTAGATATTTGTGTAAGAGACCTATGTAATGGTTTTTCAATCACGTTTTGGATGGCTACTCTATCTATTCATCAATAATCAGAGACCATAGAATTGATGTAAGTAAATTGAGCCTTGAATAACCTATTTATTGGATATTAAGAAATAAGTATTATCTTATTTATTGGATAATAAGAAATTATTATTATTATCCAATTTTAAGGTAACCTATTTATTGGATAATAGGAAATAAGTATTATCTTATTTATTGGATAATAAGAAATTATTATTATTATCTAATTTTAAGGTCATGACCAAGTGAGACACCACATTGTGTAGGAGACCTTGTTATTTGTGAGACAAGGGGAGACACCACATTGGGTGTTTCTAACAGTGGATTTTGCCCACAGATTTTTGAACCACTAAGCTTCATATCACTCCTGAGTTAACAATACACCCCATCACCATTTATTATATGCCCCAAGTATTATTAGCTTATTTATTGGATAATAGGAAATAAGTATCCCTTAGGTCAAGGTCAAATTCATAAAAAATATTCAAATGAATTGATAAGCAAATGGGTGTTTAATAAAAAATAAATAAATTAATTTATA
>APFE030632722.1:193881-204351 GCA_000404065.3 Pinus taeda | reverse complement strand
AAAAAAAATATTATCTATCCATAAAATATATTCACAAAACGACAATTTGATACATCAAAATAAAAAATTACTCCAGTGAACACAAATAATTCATATGTAGTTTAGATGAGAGATAACATCCAAAATATCATAATTAATGAAGATACATTTCCCGTGTGGCCAATAACACATTGTTGGATGGAGGGTTGTATAAGTGGAACTCGATGGTCAAAGGTGTGGATCTTCTCTTATTGGAATCAGTTATAAAATAAGATAATTTAAGCGAGATCTGGTCATATTATATTTTATGGAATAATATAAATTAAGCTTGAGATATAGTCATTTTATATTTTATTGTCAACTTGTGAGAAAATAAAGAGTGAAAAGAAACCACTCCTTTGGGCCTCGGCAAATCTGAATATTGAGACAGAGCAAACTGAGCCAGTGTTGAAGAGGTTTTCAGAAACAGTGGTTGCAGTAAAATTATTCCAGAGATGGAGGTAGTAATTTGGCAAAGGCTCCCAGAAGAGTTATTGTATATGATTTTAGCGAGGCAACCTATGAGGGTGTTTGGCAAAATGAGGACTGTCTGTAAAAAGTGGAATTATCTCTTTTTCTCCCGTGAAGCTCTCCAAGTAAATGATCCAAATTGGTTGTTGCATTCCACCTCGGGGTTTCTGATTCAAAATCCATTGTGATTTTGAATATGACGAGGAATATTGGGTTATAGAAAGACGTGGTTCAGAGATCTACAAGCTCCCTTTGCCCCATCACATCGTTGTGGGTACTTGTAAGGGTATCATCCTCTGTATTCATAGAAGAGGGGATAGGTCGACTCTTTTTATAGGCATTCCTGGTACCAGGAATTGGAGACATCTGCCTCCTCCTCCCACATGTGGTCACTGGTTTACTGGATTAGGTTTTGATTATTCCACAAGGCATTGCACTTTTGTGTTGGGTAATTGCAACGACGATATGATTGTGATGTGTATTTATGATTCAGAGTCTAGTGCGTGGGATGAAGTTTCCATGATGGTCCCCTACGCAATTGAGCCTCATGGAAAGGGTATTTAGGGTATTTACAGTAAAGGCAAGTTTTACTGGGTGTCCCTCCATCTCAATCTCATTGTAGCTTTCAATATTGCCGACCGAGTATACAACGATATGGGGTTTAACGGTAAGTTCGCTGGGTGAAACCCATGAGATGAAGGTTCAAATCTCATTGAGTATATATATGACACTGTTGTGTCTTGGCTAGAAGAGTAGGTGACCCCATAGTGGACGCCTCGTGTCACGCCCCCAATTCTTTTTTCCTTTAATTGGCCGGGTGCGGCACTGCCTAAGTAACCAACTTTCTTCATAATTATGTTACTTTATGAACTACGCCTTCATTCATTCATATAAACTATCAAATACATTATAATGTGTGGAAACCATCATAATAACATGATAAACGACAATAGAAACGCCAACAATATGAAAGAGAAGAACTTCTTTTATTATAAATGAGAATTTATTACAATGGCCGGGAGCGTCGCTCCACCAGCGTTCATAAACGAGGTTGGGTGCCCGCCCGTGCAAGAGTGCACGGCGGTCACACCTCAACGCTTCACCCAATACAATACAACAACACACAATCTTATGCCCAAACGGGCGGGCGCGCCCGTGCACACCCGCGCCCCTCTACAACCAAGACCGTGTACCAAGTTTGGCGGGCGGGCGCCTCACAACGTCCTCCACCCGCACTCCAACCGCGTTGCACGATGTGTCTTGCCTTGCCCGACTCAGCGGGCGCATCTACACTTCCTTGTTGTGGTTCAAGTGTGCCTTCACACTTCTCCTTGTGCGATGAGACAATGCGAAGATTGCTTGTCCAAATGAGCGCATCTCCAACATGTTTATATGCCTCTTAACGTGCGGCGACCTCCAACCGGTCGACTCACCAAACGCTACAATGTGCGCCCAACCATCGTGTCTTCAAACACTTTGCACCATCGGCTTGCCCATCGTTTGATGCACTCCTTGGTCGCCTTGTGTGGCGAGCTACCCAACTTGCTCTATAAGTGATGGTTTGCCAATACGCCCTCATACATGTTGCGCCTTTGGTAACCATCGCATTTCCATGCCTTAGTCAATTTTCGCCAATGTGGAGGCGCGCGCGCCCAGCTCATAACCGCAGGTGTTACATTCTCCCCCACTGGAAATCATTGTCGCCCTCAACAATCCCGACGGCCTCAGTATCCTCCGTTCATACCTCGCAATCTTCCTCTTCCATATCCAAAGTGAGTCCTCCGATTCCCAACTCTCCTCCTCTGGTGCATTTTTCCATCGGACAAGGTACTCCCGTTTTTGGTGGCAACCAATTCCTGTAGTTCTGAAGCTCAAAATATTCTCCAACTCCAAGCCTGGTTTGTCCACTATCCCGGTTGGTCCTCTCGGCGGTTCAGCTCTCTCTAGATGGTCTGAATCAAGTCTGCATCTCTTCAACTAACTAATGTAAAATACTGGATGCTTCATGTGCATATGGTGCGGAAGCTCCAGCTCATAAGCAACCTCCCCACTCGCTTCTTCACCTGAAATGGTCCCTCATACTTTCGTGTCATTTTGGCGTCCGTCCCCATGCCTGGCTGAAACTGCTCCCCGGTAATCCTGAAAAACACCATATCTCCCACACTGAAGTGTACATCCCGTCTTCCCCTATCAGCATACTTTTTCATCCTCCTTGCAGCATCATGCAAGCGCAACCGTGCCAACTCCAAGGTCTCCTCCCAAGCCTTCATGAACTTCTTCACATGAGGACTCCTCAAAAAACCTCCTGTCACAACGGTGTGCGATGCAACCGGCATCTGCCCATTCACCAACTCAAATGCACTGTACCTTGTCGCAGAACTCTTTTGAACATTGTAGCTAAACTGAGCAATATCCAAGAGTTCAGGCCAATTCCTCTGATCAGCCGTCACATAATGTCGCAAGTAGTCCTCCAGCAATGCGTTGATCCTCTCGGTCTGCCCATCTGTCTGCGGATGGTAGCTCGAACTCCTCAACAACTCTGTCCCGACTAACTTGAACAATGTGGTCCAAAATCTCCCTGTAAAACGTGGATCTCTATCCGACACAATGCTCAACGACATCCCCCAATACTTCACTATGTTCTTAAAGAACAACTCCGCAGTCCGCTCGACTCCACAAGGTATCTTTGTAGGAAAAAACACAACATACTTGGAAAAGCGATCAACCACGACCATGATCCCATTATACCCCTACACCTGTGGTAACTGAGTGATGAAGTCCATCGAGACACTCATCCATGGCCTCTCAGGAATCGGTAAAGGCTGCAACAGTCCTCCTTACCTCTGAGTATCCGATTTGTCCTGCTGACAAATGATGCACGTATGTACATACTCCTCCACCTCCTCCCCCATCTTCTCCCAAAAGAACCCCCTCTCCAACAATGCTAAAGAACGACGCTACCCTTGGTGGCCAGCCCACGGAGAATCGTGGCATTCCTTCAAAAGGTGCCTCCTGAGACCAGATGTCTTTGGAACATAGAGTCAGTTTCCAAAGAACAAGTAACCGTCCCGTAGAAAGAACTTTCGTGTCTTTCCTTCCTTTATCTGCTTCACTATATTCTGCGCCAAAGTATCAGTTTCAACACTTTCCTTGAGTTTTTTTGCATCTCTTCTGACATCTGAACTCGACTTCTACTCCTTGCTGCCCGGTCTTCACCCTCCAATGATGCAAGTTGTCCCTTCCTACTAAGGGCATCTGCTAGCGCATTGTGTCTACCTGGTCTATACTCAATAGACATGTCGAACTCTGCCAAGAAGTCCTGCCAACGAGCTTGTTTCACAGAAAGCTTCGGTTGTGATGCAAAATAACTTGCTGCAACATTGTCAGTCCTGACAACAAACGACTTCCAAATCAGGTAATATCTCCACACATGAAGACAGTGGATGATCGCAGTCATCTCCTTCTCATGAACTGGATACCTTCGTTCTCTATCTTGCAACTTTCGACTCTCATACGCAATCGGATGCCCATCTTGCATAAGAACCCCTCCTATGGCAAAATCTGAAGCATCAGTGTGTACCTCAAACGGTCTCCTGAAGTCAGGCAACTTCAGTATCGGCGTTGTAACCATCCTTCTCTTCAAGTCATCAAATGCCTTTTGACATTTATCCGTCCAACACCACCTCTTGTATTTCTTCAATAAGTCTGTCAGTGTCGATGTCACCTTGGAGTAACCTTCTACAAACTTCCGTTGGTAGTTGGTCATGCCCAAGAACACCCTCATCTCATGGACATTCCTCGGTTCAACCCAGTCCTCAATCGCCTTCACTCTGCTCGGCTCCATCCGTATGTACCCTTGACCAACAATATGCCCTAGGAACAGAATCTCGGTCTGAGCGAACACACACTTAGACTTCTTCAAGAACAACTGATTCTCCCTCAGTGCCTTGAACACCATCGCCAAGTGCTTCTTATGATCCTCCATGTTGTCACTGTACACCACTATATCGTCCAAGTACACCACTACGAACGAATCCAAGTATGGTCGTAGAACATCATTCATCAAAGTGAAAAACGTAGCAGGAGCGTTGCACAACCCGAATGGCATAACAAGGTACTCAAAGCTACCATACCTTGTTACTATCGTGGTCTTCTTCTCGTCTCCTTCAGCTATATGCACTTGATAATACCCATGCCTCAAGTCCAGCTTGGAAAACACTCGACCTTTCGCAAGCTTGTCAAAGCAATCAACAGCCAATGGCAAAGGATACCTGTTTCTCACCGTCTGCTTGTTCAATGCACGATAGTCACAACACATCCGTAGCTCATTGGAATCCTTCTTTCGCTGGAATAATACCGGAGCTCCATAAGGGGACCTTGAAGGTCTAATGAAACCTGCATCAGCTAACTCCTTTAGCTGTCGTTTCAATTCTTCCAACTCAGGCCCTGATAAATGATAAGGTGCTCTTGCCGAGGGTTGCTTCCCTGGTTCAAGCTCAATGCTATGGTCCACTGCATGCCTTGGTGGAAGCTTCTTCGGTAGCTCATCAGGCATCAAATCCACATACTCGGCTAGCACATTAGAAATCTCAGCTGGAACAGGCGTCCCCACTCCATCACCGTTGACTCCCTTGAACATCACCGCATATGTCTCCATATCTGACTCCTTCATAGCCTTCTCCAAACTTAGTGCAGAAACATGCTGCACCTTGACCTCCCTCCTTTGCCTATGAGTGGGCAAAGTCCAAGTTTGTGTCTGTCCAACCAGCACCACCTCATCATAGAAGGAGACAACAATAGCCTTGTTGCCCTTCAAGAAATCTTGTCCAAGTATCACATCAAAGTCGTTTATCTCCATCACCGTGAAGTCCAACTGACCTGTCCAGTCTTTTATCTGCACCGGCACTTCTTGTGCCAAACCCGCCACCTTAGCTCTAGAGTTCACTGCCTTGACCTCCATGTTCGATGGGAGGATCATCAGTCCGACCTCTCTTGCTAACCGTGTCGTCATAAAGTTATGAGTGGCCCCTGTGTCCACAAGAGTTTGAATGGTCTTTCCACGGACCATCAAGTCCACAAAACCCAGACTGTTCATCCATGATTTCTCCATAACCTGTCCTTGCATACATACCTGTTCACTTCGTTCATCATTCAGCAACGGCTTCACCATCTGTGAACCTGCTCTGATACCACCTGTCACGCCCCCAATTCTTTTTTCCTTTAATTGGCCGGGTGCAGCACCGCTTAAGTAACCAACTTTCTTCATAATTATGTTACTTTACGAACTACGCCTTCATTCATTCATATAAACCATCAAATACATTATAATGTGCGGAAACCATCATAATAACATGATAAATGACAATAGAAACACAAACAATATGCAAGAGAAGAATTTCTTTTATTATATATGAGAATTTATTACAATGGCCGGGAGCGTCGCTCCACCGACGTTCATAAACGAGGTTGGGCGCCCGCCCGTGCAAGAGCGCACGGTGGTCACACCTCAACGCTTCACCCAATACAATACAACAACACACAATCTTATGCCCAAACAGGCGGGCGCGCCCGTGCACACCCGCGCCCCTCTACCACCGAGACCGTGTACCAAGTTTGGCGAGCGGGCGCCTCACAATGCCCTCCACCCACACTCCAACCGCGCTGCACGATGTGTCTTGCCTTTCCCGTCTCGGTGGGCGCATCTACACTTCCTTGCTGCGGTTCAAGTGTGCCTTCGCACTTCTCCTTGTGCGATGAGACAATGCGAAGATTGCTTGTCCAAATGAGCGCATCTCCAACATGTTTATACGCCTCTCAACGTGCGGCGACCTCCAACTGGCCGACTCACCAAACGCTACAATGTGCGCCCAACCATCGTGTCTTCAAACGCTTTGCACCGTCGGCTTGCCCATCGTTTGATGCACTCCTTGGTCGACTTGTGTGGCGAGCTACCCAAATCACTCTATAAGTGATGGTTTGCCAGTATGCCCTCATACATGTTGCGCCTTTGGTAACCATCGCATTTCCATGCCTTAGTCAATTTTCGCCAATGTGGAGGCGCGTGCGCCCAACTCATAACTGCAGGCGTTACACCTCCGCTCTTGTTGAGGCATAAGTTTCCTCCTATTGTGTGGCTTGCAGGCGGTTGCACTTAGCCTCGGTTTATAGTGGCAGCCAGTTAGATTTGATCCTGGATTTGTTCAGGATAACTCTCACCAGTTACAGATTATCTTAGATTTAAAAAAAAAATATTGCCCACGGAGTTTGGACGGCAATCCCGCTCCCACAGGGATGTAAAAAGACTATCATCAAAGTTTAGGTGAATACTAACAGACTTGGCTCTGTTCGCATGTGAAAGTTGAATGAAGCACAAGTATGGTGTGATCTACACAGCTTCCGATTGACAAAATGCAGAATGAGTCCATCATTTGATTCAGTAAGAGTGAATAGCAGCGGGTTGATGATGGTAATGGATCGGGAAATGAATATATGGATGTATGACTCGAAAGGGAAATCGATAATCAGGGGAATGAGATTGCCAGGGCTTCGCACATCTCAACGGATATTTTTATCATCCTTTGTATCCTCCTTCGAATCTACCAACTTATGGTGGACTTAAATTATGATTTGTATAATGATGATCCACCATTCTGGAAAGTTTAGATGGTTAATTCTTATTTTGGATAAACATATTGCAGATTTCATACCAGTCTAGCATAATAGATGCCCTTCTTTTATGAATGTATTTTGGTTTCGTTAGTATATATGACCAGCACAATATCTTCTCATGACCAGTTCAAAACTATGGACTAAAAATTTGCGTCGTCAATCCTACTAACTTTTTAAATTGGATTTATTTTTCAAATTTTCTTTAAGACTTTTTATAAAGGTTATCCGAAAATCTTAACAACTTAGATTACATTTAACCAAGAGAGTCCTATATGTTCATTACACATTCATAAACGAGATCATTTTTTTTTTAATAGTCCTTTGCCAATGGGTTGGTCCCATGTCCAATGTGATATTTCCCTCGTAAAAATACATTGTAAATATTTAAAAGAAAATTTAAAAAATTGAGAGGGGATTTAGTTTAAGGGACACGGATTCGAGAGTTGAGGAGGGAGTTGTTCTTTGGGATCTCAACATGTATTTTTTATTATAGAAATGTGAGCTTTTCTCAAACAACCATTAAAAGACAGTGTCTGTTAAAGTAAATGGGTTGCAAATAAAGGTACAAAGGCCATATTGCTTGAAAAATTTAACAAGAAAAGAGCACAAAAGATTTAACAAAAAGTTCACATTGCAGGCAACAAAGATGAGACAATAAATGTGAGCCAAAAAAACAAGAATGCAGGGAAAAATAATAGGAAGTAAAAGGGAATGGAGCATCCAAAGGAGAACATTCTAGAGGAGGTAGGAGAGCAACTCTTCGTCCAACATTCAACCAAGAGGTAAAGAATAACTGAAGTGGAGAGAAGGGGGTTGGTTCTCTGGTTCCCTAAAGGCCGTGGGTTGAGCTGCTAGTGTCTCGGGCCCAATAACAACTTGGGTTCCCGAGGTTGCGGGTTGAGATAGAATCCCTCGAGCCGTGTAATAGCTTGGGTCTCTGGAGGATGTGGGTTGAGATAGAGTCTTTGGAGCCTTGTAATAGCTTAGGTTCCTGGACGATGAATCTCTAAAGCCTTGTAACAACCTGGGTCTCTTGGAGGTTTTGGGTTGAGATAGTAGACTATGGAGCTTTGGAAATCTTCAGAGGAGGCCAATCTTATAGCAACATTAGTGGAAGTCGTGCGTGAAGTCCTCTGATTGTTGCTTACTGATACAATGGATTTTGGACTTCTTGGAAAGGGGGTAAATCATTGTGCATGCACTTGGGGTGAGGCAAGGAACCTTTGGACTCCTTGTGTTGAAGAAGATGGAATTAGTCCGTTGGTGGGATTGAGCCCGCCAACAAGCTATTGGTAAATAGGATGCCTTAATGCCATGTCCTTCGAGTGCTCCCCACCTAGATGTATAAAGGATGGAAACAGAGGAAAACGTTGGGATGGAAGTGTCATGTTTCCATGGTGTGCAACCATGTGAGCCAAATGTAAGCGACACACTGCAATGAGGTGGCCCACAACCTTCACATGTTCCTGAGGGCCCCGCTCGGTTGATTGAAGAGCATAGTTTAATTGCAGTGCTGAGACAAAAGATTATAGGTGACATATGATGGTTGTTATGCTAAGGCATGTAACCCTATTGCATTTCCATTGGTGACGGGAAAACCTAGGACCAACTCAACCTGGAAGTGAGGCCCCGATGGGAGAAGCGTGTTGATGTAATATGGGAGCATGGAAGGGTTTGCATTGAGGTTGACAACCATTGGTAAGGAAATGGCCCCTCATGACAGGTTATCCTGATGGATTAACCTCAGAAGTAACGAGAGGTGCAGTAAGAAAAGTGTCGAGAGGCCAAGGTCGGGGTGACATGGGCAACTTGCAGCCACAGTTAGCAGTCGGGCTGACGAGGCCAATAGGAAGAAGGCTATGCAGTCCCACCATCCTCGTAAGCCTGGAAGGGAGATCCCGGTGGATAACAAGGACCGTGCTTAGGAATCACTGTGAGAGGGAAAGTGGGGTGACGTGTAAGACCAATGCACGATTCATAAGGAGAGCTAATGTTTTATGTGGGATTAAGCAGTGGCTGTTGGATTCGGCAGGTATATATATATATATATATATATATATATAAACACGTAGAGTGGAAGCTCTAATCGTAAGGATTTCAGGATGAGACGAGAAAGCCTAAGTAGATTCCAGTGAGAAAAAACATATATTTATCCCATTCCTCTAAGTGTATTTTAGGGCTCGGGTAGGTTACATCCAAGCCCTTGTTGGCATGTCCAAGCCCCCTATTGGGAGAAAATACATGAATGAAGAAAGGATATCAAACACCTATCGATCCTTCTTCTTATCATAAATCAAATAAATCCTTGTGCCAATTGATCCTTTTCCTTGTGGTAGTGCTCCTTTTAGGTCCACACATATCCTTTTGAATCTTTGTGGAAGAAATTTTATATATGGAAAGTAAATTTATTTTGATACCCATAAAATTACTTAGAATTTGGAGGAGAGTAATTAGCCATTGATTTAGCTCATGGTCTTCAATCATGATTTCACATAAGTACTTAAAGGACATGGGATTTGTGTTTATTGTTGATCTTCTTGGTCTAATCCAACATTAAGTCTAAGATTTATACACTAAATATAAATTTATTTGGCTACTTCAACATCATGGTCGAAAATCATACATAGGTCCTTATCTTAGGGTTGTAAACCATCATGGTAAATCATTGAGGGAGAAACTTTTCAAAGGGGAGTGGAGTGTTTGGATTTGTTGATAGGGGAAACTGATTAGCAATAATTAAGGGGTTCTTTATGGAACGAAGTCTAAATTAGAATTAACATGGTTTGGGATAAGAGGCCCATCTAGATTTAGCCTTTTAACTATTATTGGTTTTAGAAATGGATTGAGATATTTATAATCATCACAACCATGAGGTCCACCAATCAAGTTAAAAACTATTTTGAATGCACAAATATATCCATTCTAATGTATCTAAGGAAAAAATACGTAAAGAATCTACTTGAAAACAACATAGATGTATATTTAGTTTATATACATCTTTTCAGGTTAGGTTGCCTCAAGCAATTTTCTTCTCACCCTCTTGGATCCCTGTTCCTATGATTTTATCTATGGAGAGGATAACTATCCCATAGCTATATGGTGTGTGAAACTCTCATTTAGCCTCTTTTCCCACCCTAATTTTCATGGCTAACTACAATCAATATTTTTTAATGCATTTAAAAAAAATAGTATTTATGTTTTCACCTATTCACACTAGACCTTCTATATGGCCCACACTATGTCAAGTAACTTTTACCAAAAGTAAAGTTAGGTTGCAATGTTATATTATGTGATTAAATAATATAAAAATAA
>APFE030632722.1:147910-192928 GCA_000404065.3 Pinus taeda | reverse complement strand
ATTAAATGTATATACATTTAAAAAAATATTTTAAGTTAAGTTAACGCAGATAAAATTTACTTCAAGTTAATTATTTTTTTAATTTATTTATAGTTATATAATTGATCGTTAAAACAAGTATCAGAATTTTCCATGATGGTCCCCTAGGCTATTCACCCTCGTGGGAAGGGTATTTACTGTAAAGGCAAGCTTTACTGGGTGTCTATCCCTCCCAATGCTCCAAATCACATTGTAGCCTTCAATCGTGCCGACGGAGTTTGGACAGAAATTCCGCCGCCACAGGGATGTAGAAGTATTGCTCCCCAAGATATAGGTGAATACTACGGGCAAGTGGTACTAGTGGAGCACAAGGGACTTGGCTTTGTTTGCATGTGGAAGTTGAATGAAGCAAAGTATGGTGTGATCTACACAGCTGCCGTTTGGCAAGACGCAGCATGACGTCATCATTTGTTTCAGTAACAGTTAACAGTGGTATTGGTAATGGATCGGAAAATGAATATATCGATATATAACTGGAAGGGGAAATTGATAATCAGGGTAGTGACATTCCCAGGGATTCGCATTCGCACGTCTCAACGACCATTTTTATCATCCTTCGAATCAACCAGCTTAGGGCAGCCTTATTTATGATTTGTATTTAGCAAAGTTTAGATGGTTAATTCTTATTTTTAGGTCGATAGGCCTTCTTATGCATCAACAATCGTCAACACTTTTACCTTGCTCCGTTGGATTAGGTGAGACACTTTCAACCGTTGATTTGAAGTGTGAGACACTTTCAACCGTTGATTTGAAGTGTGACTGTTTTTTCTAAATATCAGTTGAGTTGCTTTACTACTTTTTCCCGTTCTTTTATGTCACTCTTGAAGATATTTTTATTGTTAGTTGTTGTTGTTGTTCTTCTTCCCTTGCTTTTGGCAAGCGTTGTTCTTTTCCCTTGCTTTTGGCAAGTGTTGTTCTTTTCCCTTGCTTTTAGCAAGCACTAATTAGTATCAAGCATCCCACATAGTGCATTCTCACTTTCATCTCATCATTTTCTTCAATACTCTGCATTGCATTGGCTTGCTTTGTTTCTTGTTCAAGTTTATTTTCTTTGTTGCATGGCCATGCATTTTGGATTTTACAGTGTTTTATTTGTATTGTGTTTTTCTTTGTTTTGAATTTAATTTATGTTTTTTTTAAAAGAGTGTTTGCATGGTTTATCCTGGTGATTCTATTTTGTTGTTGTTATGTTGAGCAGAAGAATCGATAGAGATGAAATTCTTGATCCATTAGAATGAAATTCTCGAATTTTTTTATGGATAGAAGCAGGCATGCTTTTGGTTTTCAATATCTATGGGTTTAGCAAACCTTGAGTGCATCGCTGCGTTTGGTTCGAGTCATGCTCTGGCCTCTCTGATCAATTCTTATTGTTGTGAAGAGAACGAGAATGAAAATTTCGGGGCTTGGGAAGAAGCGTTGGGTATATTGCATCTGGTTCGTATAACCCACGAAACTGCAAAATCACTGACAAAGACAACGTTCATTAGGTGAATGGCCTTGATCTTGCAGAAGGGAACCACTGAAGCGCGTCTTCACGCGACAGTTTTAATGCAGAAGGTTTCTGTTTGGATATCTGATTGGGAATTTGTTGCCAAGGAAAGGATTGATATTTTCCAAGGGCTCTTAGAACTCATAACGGGTGAAGTTTTCCATCAGGCAACCGTGGCCATCTTGGTTGTCCTCATAGCAATATGTAAGAAATCCAGAAAGAACAGGTTGCTGGTAATTGAGGCAGGCGCTGTATTTTCTCTGATCGAATTACTTCCAGATGCTGAGAAGCCCAACTGTGAAAGGACTTTAGATCTGTTGGACATGCTAGTGGACTACACAGAAGGAAGGGCTCCCATGGCTGATCACGCTATGGGTATTGCTGTAGTCTCGAAGAAGATTATTAGGGTTTCAGAAACTGCCACTAAGAAAGCAGTGTGAATCCTTTGGTCACTTTGCACATATTCTTCAAATGCGTTCATTCTTCGGGTGATGCTTTAGTGTGGGGCTCTATCTAAACTGTGTATGCTTCAACAACTCGATTGCACAAACAAAACAAAGCAGAAAGCGAAGGAGGTATTGAAATTGCATGCAAATACTTTCAGAGCCTCTGCTTGTCTTCCCCACTTGATGAGAAGTGATTATCCAAATTATATTTAAAATTATACGTAGAGAAAACTTGAAAAATTATCAGATTTTCTTAATTTTTAGTGAGAATGGAAGAATTGTATAATTTCTTAGTAGATTCAGAAATATTTGAGATATATGTTTATATTTATTGTGCTGATCGTAGTTTGTATTAGCAGTTGCATTACATATATGATGAAAGAAGTTAAGATGTCCAAGTTTCGTTTTCGGTGTATTATTGCATTTACAAGTCTCACTGTTTCTCCAATAAATCTTACACACAAATCTCCAATCCTTTCTAATCCGAAACCAATTTACTTTATGTTCTGTCATAACGATCGCTGCATTTGTATAGTGTCAATTTCCTGCAGGCTGTAGTTTTGAGTAGATTTCATGAGATTTTTCCAAATTATTTCATTTTGCATAGAATGGACTATCTGTGCACATGCACAGTGATCCCCTTTGTTGATCAATATCAGAAACCTGAGGAAAAACCTATATGTAGAGTCTTAATTATTTGAGTTAAAAAACTAGGAAACTGGAATACATTAAGTTGCTATTGGGAAAAAGCATGACCCTTTGCACATGCAACAACTATCCATTGTTGATGTTGTTGATGTTCTTTCGCTTGAAGACTGTGGAAAAGCAAAGGCAAGGGACCAATTAGAAGTAATACGATTCGTTTCAAAATATAACATGGGTCGAAATCTTCTTAGCTGTTTCAAGGGGTTTAGATTCTAAAAATAACCCATAACAATTTTTTTTGGGATGCGTATTATAAAATGTTAAAAGAAAGGTTAGATTTTTCATAATTATTAATGTTCTTTAATTACTTGGATGTTTGAATGTTTAGTTTCTTGATTAATTATTTATCACATAATAGTTTCTCTTAGTATCTAATTAAAATTATTTTTATTTCATTTTGGTTTTATTTATTCCATGATAAAATAGGGTGTAACTTCCTAGAATAGAAAAATCATCACCTATCTCATACATATATAAATATCCTAATACTAGAATTGAAAAATCATCACCTAGCTCATACATATATAAATATCCTAATACTAGAATAGAAAAATCATCACCTAGCTCATACATATATAAATATCCTATTACTCGAATAGAAAAATCATCACCCAGCTCATACATATTACTAATTACTTATATAGACGATTTTTCTGTCACTTAATGAAAGGTTTTCAAAGGAAATTTGACACATTATCTTTCTGAATCCCAAATTGGAATTTGTGTTATGGATATTGTTCAAGTTTAGACATATTATTTCTATGAATGCCCACTTGAATTCATTCATGTGTTATGAACATTGTTGATTCTCGTTAGTTTAAGAAAGGGCATTGCATTTAGTTTAAATAACGTTTTTGAATCCTACCATCACTATAATGCATTTTTGTTTGCCTCCACTCTTAAGTTCCTTTATAGATGAAAATTATTATTTATATTTTCTATTTATATATGTAAATTGCAATAACATTGGGAATTTATTAGTAAGATTAATCACAATTTAATTGTTCAATGTTAATGTCAATTTGAAAAGAATATACTAAATATTTAATGAACCTAAGGTAATCAAGTCATCTAAGAATCACATATTCCATCATTCTCACAGTAGTGCTAGCATATTCACTCAAAAAACATTATTGAGCTCATATTGCTATATGTTTTTCTTGTTAAAATTCATAAAATGGTTACTTCTTTTGTAACTAATATCGTTATTGTTCCATCCTCCTTTTAATATGCAAACCATTGCACTCCTGATTTTCTTTAGTCTTACCTCGCACTCCTAAGAAGACTAATGCATTAATGGGTCATGGGATGCTCCTCATCTCCTTCAGAGACATGGAGGATCCGTAGACAGTGTTGTCCTTTCGTCTTACCTCTCTCTGAGTAGATAATGTATTAATGGGTCAGGGGGTTTTGTTTTTTGTGGTTCTGAAATGGCTCATAAATGGATGTGTTTATGGATTGAAATTCAAGGAAAATATGGGTTTACTGTAGCATATGAATGGGATGCATCCAAGCATTGAAATTTCAGAAGTTGGGTTTATTGTGCATATGAAATGGCATGTGTTCATGCTTTTGAAATTTTACTCAGAGAAAAGAAAAGATGGATTTCGTATTGTATAAGAATGAGATGTATTCTTCGTATATGCTTGGCCATCTATAGAGGTTTCTTGATTTTGGGTAATTAACTTACTCTAAAATGAAATAAGACATTCAATGTGTTCCTTGTAATATAGATATAAACAAAACATCTAAAGAAAATTAATTGTGCAATGATCCAGTCCAAGAAAACAAGGTTTTCCACAAACCAATTAACTCTTCTAGAAAAATTCAACAATTTCAATTTAATAATCCTATCGGCCTCTCTTTGTACCTTTTGGGACAATTGCTAGTAATATTAAATGTTGCCTTACACAGCTAATGAAACCATAAGGCTAAAGAAGCAAGAGAGCAATACAAGTTAGGGAATATTTTGATATTAAAATGAATTAATTGATTATTCATATTATTAAATTAAAGCTAATAAAAATGTGAATATGTAATTGCATTAATTAAATAGCTAATGTTAGTAAAGATAAACCACTATTGTAATACACGTTAAGATTGAATAGGGCCATGATTAATGCAAGCATGTAATTATATTATATTATCTTCTGGTGGATTAGTTTTACTAACATTAGTTTTACGCTAGTAATAAAAACCAATGGAAATTAACTAAATATGGTATTCCAAGTTCATCTATGCACTTCGTTGTTGCATATTCATGTCCTTAAACTATCGTTGAATCTTGTGTGGAGAGTTTTCATTGTGCTTATCGTCAACTCTACAAGATAAAATTTGGACATATAATGAACATCAATAGAGTTAATAGATTTACATCATGGAATACTATACAAATCAATAAAAATTAGTGAAATACATAACCAACGAAACCACAAGACTAAAGTAGCAAGAGAGCAATACAAGTTATGGAATATTTAGATATTAAAATGAATTAATTGACTATTCATATTAATTAAAGTTAATAAAAATGTGGATATGTAATTGTATTAATTAAATAGCTAATGTTAATAAAGCTAATCCGCTATTGTAATACAAGTTAATATTGGATATCCATAATTAATGCAAGCATATTATCTTAATTATATTAATTATATTATATTGGCTTTTGGTGGATTAGCTTTACTAACATTAGTTGTATGCTACCCGTGAAAACAAATGGAAATTCACTGAATATGTTATTCCATGTTTAGCTTCGTAGTTTGTTGCATTCATGAGTCTTTAAATTGTCATTGAAGCTTGTGCAGAGAGCTTTGTGTGGAGAGATTTCACTGTGCATAGAGCTTTCACTATGCAAAGAGCTTTCATTGTGATTATCGTCAAATCCAGAAGATCAAATTCGGACATATGACAAACATCAATAGAGTTAATAGAGTTGCATCAAGGAATCCTATACCAATGAAATACACACAACTAATGAAACCACAAGACTAAAGCAGCAAGAGAGCAATACAAGTTATGGAATATTTCAATATTAAAATGAATTAATTGATTATTCATATTAACTAAAGTTAATAAAAAATAGGATATGTAATTTTATTAATTAAATAGCTAATGTTAATAAATTTAATCTGTTATTGTAACACAAGTTAATATCGTATATTCACAATTAATGCAGGAATATTATATTAATTATATTATATTGTCTTTGGTAGATTAGATTTACTAACATTAGCTTTATGCCAGCAGTAAAACAAATGGCAACTCACTGAATCTGTTATTCCAAGTTCATCTCTACACTTCGTTGTTTCATATTTGATCTACGGGATCAATAAAGTGCTCAAAATTCAAAGTGTTCAAAAGTGCTTGAAACTGGTGTCAAAGCGTAGAGCTCGCCGAACTGAATCCAACACAACTTGAATCACTCAAAATCGATATCGTGTGCTCTCAATATTATGTTCTGATCGTTTTCCCAAACAGATAAAATTTTGTAGGATTGTTGACTAGACAGGGTGAATGGGCAAGTTGACTGTACCTCATAGGCCAATAGAAGGCTAGCAAGTGGCCTCACCTGATTGGTCCAAATTTGTAGGATATGGTTGGTTGGTTGAAGCTTTTGTGGCCCAATAGTTGGGTGCCATGCAGCCCAATCACAAGTTGCCACGTGGCACCCTGGGGTTGCTCAAAATTGGTCGAACTAGCCTCCACGGGATTTGAACGGGCGACCTCATGCACACAAGTCAAGTGCCTTACCAATAGGTCATTGGGTGGTTCTTAACATACATAGCAACGAAATGGTATATAAAGTTTTGGCGGTTTAATGTTTTGGGATGGGGACGAGACTAAGCCCCGGTCCCCAGTCCCCGTATTGCCCACGAGACTATAGGTAAAGGACCAAGGGCTCGGGCTCAGCCCCGGCCCTAGGTCATGGGATAGACCATACATCCACAGTATCAGAGCGAGCACTTGGAAACCGGTGCAAAGATTTGGGGGCTCGAGGAGTAGCCCAGGACCGAAGTCACATGCATACCCATAGGATCACAGCTCCAGGTCGAAGGCGCCAGGTGAAAGGTGCTCGAGCAAGTGGGCCAGTGTTAGAGAATGCAGGGATCAAGAAGTAGATACAAGATCTACTTGACAAAGGGAGCATTAGCTCTAGTACATCTTATTGTGGGTCTCCTAATGTTTTGGCTTTGAAGAAGGATAATGCATGGCAATGGCGATCACATTTGGTGAAGAGTCAAGCCAAGTACAAGGCTAGACATGATAACCATCGTGTTGACCACATTTTTCAGGTTAGAAATGAAGTAAGGCTTTGCATCAACAAAGAAAATATTCAAGGTGAAGAGAACTTGAAATTGGGTGAGCCTCCTTTGATTAAAGATCAAGGAGAGAATTTTCAGATTCTTTCAATAAAAGTTTTCTCTCCTGAACATCTTGAATAATTGTAGCAAGATCCTATCCTTGACAGAAAAACAAGAACTTCAAGAAGATGGAACGTGAAGCACCTTCGTATGGGGCTCAAAGGTAAAAATCCAAGCAAAGCCAAATGGATTGAGATGGAAAGGGTGAGGGTATTGTACCCTCATCTGTTTGTTAACTAAAAATAGTCTTTTGGAGGTTCAAAAGCTTCCAGTTGGGAGGAGTGATATAGGGGATCAGTAAAGTGCTCAAAATTCAAGTGTTCAAAAGTGCTCGAAACCAATTCCAAAGCGTAGAGCTCACCAACCAAAATCCAACACAACTTGAATCACTCAAAACCAATATTGTATGCTCTTGATATCGTGTTCTGATGGTTTTCCAAAACAGGTAAATTTAGCAGGTTGGATGCAGGACTATTGATTGGGCAGTGCGTATGCTAACTAGACAGGGTGATTGGGCAAGTTGATTGTACCTCACAGGCCAATAGCAGGCTGTTAAGTGGCCTCACTTGATTGGTCTAAATTGGCAGGATATGGTTGCTTGGTTGAAGTTTTCGTGGCCCAATGGTTGGATGCCATGTGGCCCAATCAGAGGCTTCCACATGACACCCTAGGGTTGCGTAAAATTTGGTTAAGGGCCGAACTAGCCTCCACAGGATTCGAACGAGCGACCTCATGCACATAAGTCAAGTGCCTTACAAATAGGCCGTTGGGTGGTTCTTAATATACATAACAGCGAAATTATATATAAAGTTTTAGCAATTTAATGTTTTGGGACGGGGTCGGGGCTAAGCCCTGGCCCCCATCACCTTACTGCCCACGAGACTGCAGGCAGAGGGTTAGGGGCTCGGGCTTAGCCCTAGCCCCAGGTCACAGGATGGACCATAAGCCCACAGTAGAACAGTAGAGTGCTTGGCGACAGGAGAGAATATTTGGGGGCTCAAGGAGTACCTAGGACAAAAGTCACATGTGTGCCCATAGGACCACAGCTACAAGTCGAAGGCACTAGGTGGAAGGTGCTCTAGTAAGGGGGCCAGCCCCAGGGTCGCATAGCACTGTATATGGCCATGTGCCAAAGTTAATGGGGCCCAATAGGAAGGGCAGGTGGTTAATCCCATCCCTTGGACCCGTGGCACCCACATGACCACAACCACGCATTTAGGGGCTTAACCAGTGGGGGTGAGCATTAAGGCCCGACCGTCGGCCCTGTGTGGCCCATATGGCCATGATTTTCGGAATTAAGGGATCATCGAGCATTTAAACTAATGAACAAAATGCACCTGAACAAGCGAGAATCTCACCGGCACCGAGTGAAAATGGTGCTTGGTGCTTCCAGAAAAGGCACAATTCGTAGAACAGTTAGTAGAGGAGTCCAGTTTGTAGAGAAGTTAGCAGAAAAACTTCTCTAGAGCATAACTTCTTCAATTTTTGGCCAAATTGAGCCCAACAAGAGCCCAACTTAGGGCTTTTTACTATTCTGGAGCTATTGGAGACATAATTTTTACATTATGAGCACTGTAAATCCATGTAAACACAATTTTAAGCACTAAATGAAAGAGGCCCAACATTGGAAGCTGGACCAACAAATGTAGCCCATGAGAGGGTTGAAGTCCTTTATCATTTTGTTGTCTTGTTTTACCGTATATGTTATATTTTTATATGTTTTTATGTTGTTAGCTGAGTTTTAAAACCATTATTTTATGTGCTTTCACAAAGTGATCTATTGCCTAAAAGACATAAAATTTTACTTGCAAATTTTCCTATCACCTTCGAGTTTGCATTACAGATCAACATTCATAAGTCTTTAAACTATTGTTGAAGCCTGTGCAAAGAGATTTCACTATGCAGAGAGTTTTCATTGTGCGGAGAGCTTTCATTGTGCGAAGAGATTTCATTATGTGGAGTTTTCTCCGCACTTTGCACAACCTTTAATCGCTTAATTAGTGGTAGAGACGAGGACTATGTTTCATTACAGATATTACCCTTGTTTCAAATACAAAAACACCAAACGAATTTAAAAAATACAAAATACAATTCTATTTATATTTTAAAAATATAAATTGAGATTAAATATATATTTTATAATTTTTTTAAATATATTTTGAAATAAATATATAAAAATAACTCAATTTTATTGAGACTTTGACAAATATGTGTTCTAAGACTGGGCAAGACAAAACAAGCATGCCTTGTGTACGGATTTATGTGGCATTCAGATTGTTGAAAAAGGGAAATAAATAATTCAACATCTCTTTAAAAAAAGACAAGATGGCAAATCTATAGGAAAATGGCATAACAGAGTCATAAGATAGGAGACTTACACAGATTTGATCCATGAATCTGTGCTCCAATGATTGATATTAGAAGTTTTATATTACAAATTGATTTTACAAATTTAAATATTTGTGGGAAAAATATAATATGATATTTAAAAGTATTTATAATGGTTAATTTATTATCATTTTAATGGATATACACCATCTAGTACTTCATCTACTACACCATCCATTGTTTAATGGTTCTCTAGTCTTGTTTGAAAAGGCTAACATATTGTTATTGCATCTCTATGGACAAACACAACGCAAGAGTGCAATATTAAAAATCATTGAAGAGGTACACACACAACGCAAAAATATGTCAAGTCTGAGGAAGAAACTGCCACACTACACTATGCATCCTGTGTGAGGATATCAACACATTTCTCACTTATAGAATGGGTTCCTCCTTCTTCCCTTGTAATTTTCACATTGTAACTACTTTGTTTGGGGTTAATACTCTCTTATATTGTAGGTTTGAGGTATCCAACGAGCATAGAGAAAAGTCTAGCATTGATTTTGTTCCATACTGCTAGGATACCTTAAACCTACAATTTAGTTAAGTTCAAGGTCTTTGGGGCTCTGGTTGGATTCCTTGTCTTTGGTGTGAAAGACTCTACATGTCTTGCTTTGTCTTTGAGAATGTTCTTCTAACCCAAACAAAGAAAGGGAAATGTTACAATGATTTTTTTCATTGATTAAAAGTTTCAATATGAACTTACAACACTGCTAATGTTAAGGGCAAACAAGTTTTAATATGGACTTCCAAAACTGTCAATCTGAGGGGCAAAGAGGTTTCAATATTAACTTCCAAAATTATTGATGCTAGGGACAATGCCAAAGAAATAAAAAGGTGCAACCTATGGGATGTAACATCTCTAACATTTTTCATGGTTCCCATGCTTAGCAACTTTTAACTGAATTTTGGGGCACTAATTCTTGCAGAAGGGCATCAGAGGTTATAAGGGATCTTGGTTCTAAAGGACATAATAGCTACAAAGTTGTTGTCATCAACGATACAACAGGAGACACTTTGAAAGATATATAAGAACCAATTTAGAACATCATGATCAAATTAATGGCTATTAATTCTTGCATCAGGTTTTTAGTTACTTGTGGAGGAATGTTGTTTACCAAATAAAGAGTAAATCTTCTTACAAAATTTAGATACTTAGAAGCATAATGATATAGTTCAGTCAATTTCAATTGGAAATAGTTTAGGCGGTTAGGAGAAATATTGTTATCCTGCTCACCCTGGTTCAATTCCCACATGTGACATGTAAGAGCTTTGTTGTTTAATATGGAAAGTCCCTTTGGACTAGAGAACCAAAACATGTATATTTCCTATTCCTCATATGGAATACAAAGCACATTTATATTTATTATTCCTCATATGGAATATAAAGATACCATTTCAATGTCTAATGTCTAAGAATCCAAAAAAAAAAAACCAAAACATATAAATTTCTTGTATAAAATAGAAAGATAATTCTTCGAAAAAAAATGTTAAAAACCTTGAACACTACTGAGAGGGGGGGTGAATTAGTAATGTCACTTATGACCAATTTATACAAAAAAAAAAAACAAAAACAAAATTCACAATTATTTAATAAGATATTAATTAACCAGTGGCCCATTAGCAGGATCATCACATAAGCATGTAAATCATAAGAACATCGTTCACAAGAAATAATCAACAACTTATCATCAAATCACAAAAAAAACAAATCATCAACACATGAGACATAAGATATAAGGCGAAAACCACAAAGGTAAAAACCATCATCATTTGTTTGTCTTTTTCTTTGTCTTCCTATTAATCTTGAAACTTCTTTTACATCTGAATCATTGCTCGCCACCAGTGTGCAAGCCTCTACTTTCAAAGGCCACCACCTACTAAGGGCCACCACCCTCACTAGTTTTCCAACCACCACTGGAAGGAAGACTCTACTCCCTGAGCAAGTTCTCCAGGCTTTACTGGAAGGAAGCCACTACTCCCTTGGCAAGCCACCACTCACCTGCAAACCTCTACCTACAAAATTAAAGGCCCCAACCTTCGAACCCTCACGGAACTCATTTCATTTATTTTCAAACTATGTCCCATATATATTCTACATACAATAAAATTGTGAGCCTCTTTTCATCAATTTTCAAATTGGACTTTCTAACACAATCTGCACATATAATACATTCTTTGCCCCAACCAATTTTCTCATAATCCAACAAGAAGCATACATAAAACTCTTGCAACACTTCCACACATCAAATATCTTGCATACACTCTCTCAATGCATCTCCATCAGTAGCATAATAAATCTGAATACAATAACTTAGTCATGTATCAACAAGCAGTCATACACGACATAAATACCATGCGACAACCATATGAAATTTTTGCAATAACAACAAATGATATGCTCAACTATAAACCCCTACATACACCATGTTAGCAATACAAGTGTGTTTTATAAAATATGCTAACAATCAATCTCCATGATAATGCAATCTCCTCCATCAAATGCCTTTATTAACCTGCATCAAACAATTACTGATAGGTGCACAGAAAATTCTGCAATAATTTGGTCTCATCAACACATGAGACACAAGATATAAGGTGAAAACCACAAAGGCAAAACCATCATCATTTGTTTGCCTTTTTCTTTGTCTTTCTATTAATATTGAAACCTCTTTTACATCTGAATCATTGCTCGCCACCAATATGCAAACCTCTACTTTCAAAGCAATGTGAGCCACCACCCACTCGAAATACACAACTCCCATAAAACATGTAGGCCACCACCTACTAAGGGGCACCACCCTCACTAGTTTTCCAACCACCACACATCTCCTGTCAATGTACCACCTATAATCATCCTCATGCGATCAAAGTGAAATACCACGCTTTCCTTGTTTCTCCTCCTTTTTCGTCCACACAGTCCTTGGATGCTTCTTTGCTTGAGCACTTTCCTCTGTCTTAGTTTTAGGTCCACTCTAAACTCGTTGCTCCTTTTTACTGGATGGCTTGAAGAATCTGGATAACTAACAATCTTTGGCCATGTGCCCAAAATTGTGACACACATAACACTCCCCATGACCATGGTATGAAGCCAAAGGATCTGATATTTTTTTTGTTCATGTTAGACCTTCATATCCCCGTGCTAGATCCGTAATAAATGGCCTTATGGACAAACATGTTACCATCATAACAATAACCATTAAACAAACTTGAATACCTAAAGGAGGGTCCACTTCTTGGTTGATCAAACTGTTGCATATATGTGTACCCTACTCTTACAAGTATCTTCCACACGACAAAATTGGTAACTGAAGCACTCAATATCGTCCATTAAGGGGTCAAAGGAATTTTGACTTCTCCTATGACTTCTTCCACTATAAACTCTAGGAGTGAATGATCTTCTGGATGTAAATGCTCCTCTTTGTTCTCTTCTTATATGCTACTAGAGGATATGTTATCTCTTTCCTTTCTCATTGTCATTGTTGGTCCCATTCTCTGTTGTAAGCTTCTTTGGTTGTACATTGTTGTTTTTGCCTTTGTGAACTAGACTCTCCAAATCCAAGACTAGATTTGTTCATAGGAGATCTTTGGCTTTGAAGCATACTATCCAAGAGCTTGGTGCTCTTGTCTTACTTCAGCTGATCATTCTTCTTCTCTAAGTCTTTCCTCATGGAAACCACTTCACCTTCCAAGTCTTCAATTCAGTCTTCTATTCATTTGGCATCCTACAATTGGATCTTCAAGCTATGTATCTATTCATTCACCTTTTCTTCAAAGATATGAAAAATATTTTCATGATCCCTACCATGTGGTTGTTAGTGTACTCATTTCAATATATAATTTCTCAATTACTACCATTGTTGATTCATATTTTGTCTTAAGGAGAATGTAATCATTCTCTTCTTCACTATGCAAATCATCAGATCCTTTAAAATCCTAACTCAAAAGTAAATCATCCATATTTTTACCTTTAGATCTATTCTCTGGTAGCACAATTGGTTCAATGAAGGATTCATCTTCTTATTTATCTTCAAAATCTATTGCACCATTCACACTAGGGGGATTTATTCCTTTAGGTTGAGTCTATCCTTCTTTCGACCCTTCTTCTTTCTTTCCGTTTTGTTGATCTCCTCCAATTCTCTATTGTTGTTGCTACTACCACCACCAAATAAGATCTCCAATTTGTCCCACATTTCTTTAGCATATTTAAGATCGCTTATTTTCTCAAAGTTTGCATTATGGATATTATCATAAATGATGCATCTCGCCTTATCATCTTGTTGCATTACTTCCAATGGGAGTGGATCATTGCCACATCCTTCACAAACCAACGTCCCAAATGTTAGATCCATAAGACAATAATTGAAATTTCACCTTCTCATGCCATATCTTAAAAAAAATTGTAGTTAGGACGAAAACTCCTAGAGGATTCATTCTAGGGGGGGGAAACAATTTTACCAACAAGTCCTAGATCTACTCTCTAGCAATTAAGTTGCAATCACTAGCCCTACTCTAATACCACTTGTTAGAAACCTTGAACACTATTGGGAGGGGTGGGTGTATGAATTAGTAGTGTGACTTATGACCAATTTATACTCATTTTTCTTTTACTTTCACAACCACTAAATCATATATTACTTAACTAGCAGCACATTAACAGTTCAACACATAAGCATGTAAATTATATGAGCATCATGCACAAGAAATAATCAACATGTTATCATCAAAGCACAACAACACAAATCATCAACACGTGAGACACAAGATATAATGTGGAAACCACAAAGGTAAAAAACATTATCATTTGTTTTTCTTCGTCTTCATTTTTCCATTAATCTTGAATCTTCTTTTACATTTGAATCACTGACCATCACCAACGTGCAAGCATCTACTTGCAAATAAATCTGAGCCACCACTCCCATAAACCATGCAGGCAACCACCTGCATAAGGTTGCCACCCTCACTAGTTTTCCAGCCACCATTGGAAGGAAACCTCTACTCCTTGAGCAAGTTCTCCAACCTCTACAAGAATAAAGCCACTACTCCCTTGACAAGCGATCACTCCCTTGCAAGCCTCTACCTACAACACTGAAGACTCCAAAATTAAAACGCTCATGGACCTCATTTCATTTATTTTCAAACTATGGAAAATAAATATTTTGCATATAATAAAATTGTGAGCCTCTTTTCATAAAGTTTCAAACTTGACTCACTAGCACAATCTTCACATATAACACAATCTCTTCCCTAACCAATTTCCTCGTAATATAACCAGCATACATAAAACTCCTCCAACAGTTCCACACATTAAATCTCCTGCATACACACTCTCAATGCATCTCCATCAGTAGCACAATAAACTTTGAATATAATAACTCAACCATGTGTCAACAAGCAACCATACAAGACATAAATACCATACTACAGCGATATGAAATTTCTGCAATAACAACACATGATCTACTCAGCAATAAACCCCTACATACGCCATGTTAGCAATACAAGTGTGATGTATAAAATATGCCAACAATAAATCTCCCTAATAGCAGCAATCTCCTCCATCAAATGCTGATATAGCTGGATATTGGTGGGCACCCACCTATTCCACCTAGACCTCCAGTCAGTTTCATTTGTTTCCTTGTTTATTTCAGCATTTACTATGTTTAGCAGTTTTTCGGGTCCTAAACTTATGGAGCAATCTTGACTGCCTAAACGGTGTTTTTTTAGGTCCGCAGTAGGCCCATAGGCATATCAGAGATCTTTCCAACGAGGTATCGTAGGCACCAAACGGAGATAATATGACCAAGTTACAACCCCGGGAAGTTGGTTGCCCAACTAACCCCAACAGGGCCCACAAAATCTTGCCATTACATCTCCTAGGGTTAGGGTTTTGGTTGTTTAGAGTTTTCCCTTGTTTTTCAATAATAAATAGGCCCTTGAGCCTGATTGTAACATAGTTCAGAGGCATGTAGCCTCCACATCTCTTCTCAGAGATAAGATACCATCACCCGAGCTGGTTTATTTCCATTCTGTTTGTAAGCATATTTCCGTATTCTAATATAAATGAAATGAAGTGTTATTTTTTGTTGCATCTTTGTATTTATGGTTATATGTATATTTTGTTGTGTTCTTGTCTAAGTTCGGATCATTGGTATCAGAGCGATCTTCTCTTTCTCTGTTTTTCTTTGGATGTCCCCAACGACGTCAGGGTATAAGGAGTTAGGGCTCAATCTAGTTGAACCTTTGCAAGAATAGCCTCGCAAACCCCAACGACCTCCTATGGCAGAAGAAAAGAAAGATGAGGGGATAGGATATCCTATCAAAATATTGCTCGAAGGAAACCCTCGAGCAACAGAGGAACGTGAAGATGGATAACTTTGCTCAGATCCTACGACAACTACCCACAGGCGACGCGTCTTCATCCAGCAACCACTCTGGAGGCACCACCCCTTTTAAGGTACAACTTAACTTTGATATTCCCATATTTGAGGGCTGGATAGATGCATACGTTGTAGATAAATGGTTGAATATGTAGGAAGGATAATTTTCAGTTCATGACATTTCCAATCGGGAAAATATTACTTTTTCACTTCTCAAAGTCGCCCCACACGTCAAGGATTGGTGGGAAACCTACTGTGAGAAAAAGTATGAGAAGGAATCCTCATTGTTTTCAATGGCACCCACTTGGGATTCTTTCCGAGATGCTATCAAGGAACAATATTACCCTGTTGGTAGCTATGAAGATAAATACATAAAGTGGACCACGCTACGGCAAGGAAGGGACCAAGAAGTGTTGGAGTTCACAAATTTTTTCCATACCCTCCGCACGACGTTGGGTATCAAGGATTCTGAGTGGCATTTGGTACTCAAGTATCGTGGTTATCTACACAAGTACATCCAGGACGAGATGGAGCTCCTGGACATCTCCTCGCTTGGCACAGCATACCGATATGCTATCAATATTGAGCAAAAGTTTAAATAGAAGAAGCGAGACTTTGGATCTGTGTATCTAAAGCAAGGAAAAGGTGGCCCAAACCACATAGCAAAGGACAAAGCTAAGGTGGGGCAACCCAAGATAAACCATTAAAGCCACAAGCAAATAAAAACACCACAAATATAAAGAAGGACATGGGAAAATGGTGTGATTTCCATAAGAGATCCACTCACAACACAAGTGAGTTTCGGGCCAAGAAGTCACTCGTGGCCTTCCGATTCAGACGTATGTTCTGAATATGAGTCAGAACCCAAGAAGGGGAATGACATAGGGAATCAGATCATTGATGCGAAGCCCAGTGCCATCGTCGCCACCACCAAGATCCAAAAGAATGAGGCTGAAGATACAAAGGAGTGGGAATGCCTCTTCTACTCACAGATGTGGGTGAAGGGTTATCCGCTACAGCCATTATCGATAGTGAGAGCCAAAAGAACCTCATTTTAGCAGAGTTCATGAAGCAGTTGGGCCTATCGACTACACCACATCCACATTTGTACACCATCAAGTGGCTTCACCAAGGGTGAGATCTTCGCGTTAGCGAGCAGTGCCACCTTCCCTACAGCATCAAGCCCTTCACGGATGAGGTATTGTGTGATGTTTCTCCTCTTGAAGTTTGTGATGTATTATTAGGATAACCATACTTGTGGAAGCTACATGTTGTATATGAGTCTAGACCTCGCTCTGTGATTATTAATTTGGGCAATAAGTTGTACAATATACCAGTGGAAGCCCTGCCTACCGGCATCTCTTTGATCACTACAAAGGAATGCAATAAGATCATTTCCCAGAATAGGAAATTTGACTTCCTTATGATCTACCCTTAGGGAAAGAATAATGTTGTGGTCACAGCTTCCAGATAGGGCTCCTCCGCATAGCAAACAAAAGATGGATAAGGTCGTGGAGGAGTACAGTGACATTTTCACTTCACCTACCAAGGTACTTCTGCATTTTTACGTCAAGCACTCCATTGATCCGACCTCGGGCACGCCGCTACCCAATGGGTCAATCTATCGACGATTTGTTTTAGAGAACGATGACATCAAGAGGCAAATCCAAGAGCTATTGTAGAAAGGGCACATAAGGCCAAGCTCATCACCCTGTGGGAGCCCGATTGTATTGGTACAGAAGAAGGACGAGACCTGGAGACTCTATATTGACTATCGGGCACTGAATGAGATCACTGTCTAGAATAGGTAACCAATCCCAAGGATTGATGACCTTCTCGACTAGCTCAAGTGGGCCAAATATTTCAGTAAGATTGACTCGAAGTCCAGTTATCACCAAGTTCCTATCGAATCCTCTGATGTGTGAAAGACTGCCTTCCAATCCAAGGAGGGCCTATTTGAATGGTTGGTCATGCCTTTCGAGTTGACGAATTCCCCCACAACCTTCATGAGATTGATGGAAGATATCTTGCGTACCTTACCAATGCATTCGTGGTGGTGTATTTAGATGACATCTTGGTCTTAAATCAGAGTTGGGAAGAGCACCTCCACCATATCTGACAAGTCCTTCAAACCCTGTGACAACACAAGTTGTGTGCCAATTTGAAGAAGTTCACTTTTGGCATGACCCAGGTTCAATATTTGGACTACATAATTCATGAGAAGGATGTGCATGTGGACCCAACTAAGATACAAGTCATTAGGGATTGGCCAGCCCCAATCACTCTAACAGAGCTTCACAGCTTTCTAGGTCTTGCCAATTTCTACCGCAGATTCGTGTTGGGGTTCTCTCATATAACTTGGCCTTTAATTCAAGTCACCAATGGCAAAGCGAAAGAAAATATTTTTTGGTCCAAAACCCAATAGAAGGTGTTTTCCAAGTTGAAGCATCACCTCTGCTCTGCACCAGTACTCACATTACCAGGCCTACAACAACTAGTTGAGATTGAGACAGACGCCTCTGACTATGCGATTGGTGTAGTTCTTTCTCAACATGGGCATCCAGTGGCTTACCACAGTGAGACATTTTCATACACAGTCTGAAAGTATCCCACTTACGACAAAGAAATGTATTCCAATTTACGGGCCTGTTGTCAATGGAAGCATTACATTCTGAGCATGGAAACGGTCATCCACACAGACCACCGACCCCTGTAGTTCATACATGCACAAGGGAAGTTGCAGAATGATCACCATCAGAAATGTTCTACCTACCTGCAATAGTTCCATTTGAAAATTATGTACAAGAAGGGAAGCACCAATAATGTTTCAAATTTCCTCAGCCGACCACCAGTCATGGCGCTGATCATTGTGCTCGACTCCTATGGGCATGAGACTTCAAAGTGGCCACATCTTTACCAGAGCGATCCAAAATTTGGCAGCACATACCAAACACTCCTGGAAGGGAAGCAAGTTCCAAATTTTCACCTTCAGGATGTACTGTTATGCCACCTAGGACACATATGTGTTCCTTCAAGCGAGCGTGCCAATATTATTTGGGAGGCGGACTACAGTCGGGTCACTGGACATTTCGGAGTAGAGAAAATAGTGGTGGTACTATAGAAGTATTTTTATTGGCTGAAACTTTGTCAGAATGTTGAGAAGTACATTATATCTTGCACTGCCTACGCCATTTCCAAACCAACCATCAAGAAGCAAGGCCTATATACTCCTCTACCTACTCCTAGTCAACCTTGGGAATCTATCTCCATGGATTACATGTTGGACCTTCCTTCGACCAAGCATGACAATGATTGTTTTTCATGGTTGTAGACAGATTCTCTAAGATGCCATCATGGTGAACTGCAAGAAGAGTATCACCGTAGAGGCCACTGCTAAGCTATTCTTTGAGAGAGTTTGGGTACACTTTGCGATCCCAAAGTCCATTATCTCATATCGGGATAGTTGATTCCTAAGTGCATTTTGGTCAAGTCTCTGGTCGATGCTGGTTACCAAACTTACTAAGTCCATGGCTTTCCACCCCCAAAATGATGGCCAAACAAAGGTCGTCAACAAGATGATCATGAATATTTTGTGCATTTACATCTTGAAGCATCCACGCACATGGGATGAAAGACTCCCCTATGTGCAGCACAGCTACAATAGAGTTCTCCATAGCTCAACAAGTCACAACCCCTTTCAAGTAGGGTTATGATTTCAGCCATTATGTCCCATTGATGTGGCCATACCATTTGCAGCTACTTAGACAGATTCGGCTCACATCCAGTCTGAAACCGACAGGGCTAACATAATCCCCTTGAACATGTAGTGGGTTCATAACCATATTCTCCACACTACTGCATATCAACATTAATTGTCGTAAACTCCTCCTTGAAGCAAGAAATAGGCCACCAACTAGACAAAAACAACATACACCTCATGGCCAAATGATACATAATGGAAATACAGGGCTATTGCATGAGATACAAGTCTCAGTCAATTAAAATATATGGATGTATGAATGACTCCATAGGCCCTCTCATGGCTTAACCAACTCAATACTCTCCTCAAAACATGCTTGACAACAAGACCATATAATTAACTAGACCAAATGATGAATGCAACAAAGTTACAAACTGATCTTGCTCACATGAGAGCTACATGGCTGATATAAATGGTCTAAAACAATGCATTTCAATCATCATGACTACTCACCAAGACATGATCAATAAAGATAATACACAGTTATAACAAGTACATGGATTAAACATGTTACTCTACATCCCATGCTTGGTTGCAGCAACACACTATAACTCTCACTCCAATGCATGACCAACTCTGAGGAAACACAACCAAATACAAGGATGATGATAAATGGTTACATACAAGGCTTATTCATAGCTTCCAACTCATAGTGACAAAAATATAAATATGATATAATATATATGAGTGAAAGTATGAGTAAATGTAGAGCTCCCCTTGAGCTCATTATACCTCCAATGGACATGTTGATCCTATGGACCTAAATGTGCATGTAAGATCACAATCAAACATGTTGTTTCTACTACAACTCATAAGCATATCCATTATTTTACCATATTGCTACTCATCATTCTACCTCGTGCTAACACACTCTACCATGTGCTCCCCCTAAGGCTATGAAGGATTCACATACATTTTTGTAGTCTAAGAGATTTTTCATGTAGGAACATACTGTAATATGGGTTGATCTCTTCTACTCACAATATTATGAGGAAGATTTTTCCTTTGATCTCTTCCTTCTGCTCACTCTTCCCTTCAACACATACATGACGTCTAGTGTCCTAACTCCTTTGGCAGTCACTCTCTTTGACCCTTCTTTCTAGATGAAGAAACCTTTGGAGTTGAAGACAGCTTCCTTCCCTTCATCAACCATCTGGATCACACTCAAGATATTATTATTTAGACCCTCAATGAGCCATACATCAGTTTCATTGCTTTTATTGTCACCAAGGTTATCCTTTCCTTTCCCCAACACTCTTGTCGGTTCATTAGCTTCAAAAACAACATGGTCACTCTTTGTTCTCTTCAAAAAGAGAAATATGCTCATGTATCCTGACATATGGTGGGAACATCTCCTGTCAATGTACCGCCTATAATCATCCTCATGCGAGCAAAGGGAAATACCACGCTTTCCTCGTTTCTCCTCCTTTTTCTTCCACACAGTCATTGGATGCTTCTTTGCTTGAGCACTCTCTTCTGTCTTAGTTTTAGGTCCACTCTAAACTCATTGCTCCTTTTAACTGGATGGCTTGAAGAATCTAGACAACTAACAATATTTGGCCATGTGCCCAAAATTGTGACACACATAACACTCCCCATGACCATGGTATGAAGCCAAAGGATCTAATATTTTTTTTGTTCATGTTAGACCTTCATCTCCTTGTGCTAAATCTCCAATAAATGGCCTTATGGACAAACAAGTTACCATCATAACAATAACCATTAAACAAACTTATATACCTAAAGGATGGTCCACTTCTTGGTTGATAAAGTTGTTGCATATATGTGTACCCTGCTCTTACAAGTAGCTTCCACATGTCAAAATTTGTAACAACTTAAGCACTCAATCTCGTCCATCAAGGGGTCAAAGGAGTTTTGACTTCTCCTATGACTTCTTCCACTATAAACTCTAGGAGTGAATTATCTTCTAGATGTAAATGCTCCTCTTTGTTTTCTTCTTAGATGCTACAAGAGGACATGTTGTCTCTTTCCTTTGTCATTGTCATTGTTGGTCCCATTCTCAAGCTTCTTTGGTTGTTCATTGTTGTTTTTCCCTGGTTGTGAACTAGACTCTCCAAATCCAAGACTATATTTGTTCATAGGAGATATTTGGCTTTGAAGCATACTACCCAATAGCTTGGTGCTCTTGTCTTACTTCAGTTGATCATTCTTCTTCTCTAAATATTTCCTTATGGAAACCACTTCACCTTCCAAGTCTTCAATTCAGCCTTCTTTCTCCCTTTGTTGACTTGTCAACACATCCTCTATTCATTTGGCATCCTACAGTTGGATCTTCAAGCTATGTATCTATTCATTCACTTTTTCATCAAAGATATGCAAAATATTTTCATGATCCCTACCATGTGGTTGTTAGTGTACTCACTTCAATATATAATTTCTCAATTACTACCATTGTTGATTCATATTTTGTCTGAAGGAGAATGTAATCATTCTCTTCTTCAGTATGCAAATCATCAGATCCGTTAAAATCCTAACTCAAAAGTAAATCATCCATATTTTTACCTTTAGATCTGTTCTCTGGTAGCACAATTGGTTTAGCTAAGGATTCATCTTCTTGTTTATCTTCAAGATCTATTGCACCATTCACACTAAGGGGATTTATTCCTTTAGGTTGAGTCTATTACTTCTTTCGACCCTTATTCTTTCTTTTCTTTTTGTTAATCTCCACAATTCTCTAGTGTTGTTGCTACTATCACCACCAAATAAGATCTCCAATTTGTCCCACATTTCTTTAGCATATTTAAGATTGCTTATTTTCTCAAAGTTTGCATTATGGATATTATCATAAATGATGCATCTCGCCTTATCATCTTGTTGCATTACTTCCAATGGGAGTGGATCATTGCCACATCCTTCACAAACCAACTTCCAAATGTTAGATCCATAAGGCAATAATTAAAATTTCACCTTCTCATGCCATATCTTAAAAAAAAAATTGTAGTTAGGACAGAAATTCCTAGAGGATTCATTCTGGGAAAAAAAACACAATTTTACCAACAAGTCCTGGATCTACTCTCTAGCATTTAAGTTGCAATCAATAGCCCTACTCTAATCCACTTGTTAGAAACCTTGAACACTATTGAGAGGGGTTGGGGGATGAATTAGTAGTGTGACTTATGAACAATTTATACTCATTTTTCTTTTACTTTCACAATCACTAAATCATATATTACTTAACTAGGAGCACATTAGTAGTTCAACACATAAGCATGTAAATTATATGAGCATCATGCACAAGAAATAATCAACATGTTATCATCAAAGCACAACAACACAAATCATCAACACATGAGACACAAGATATAAGGTGGAAACCACAGAGGTAAAAAACATTGTCGTTTGTTTGTCTTCGTCTTCATCTTTCCATTCATCTTGAATCTTCTTTTACATTTCAATCATTGACCATCACCAACATGCAAGCCTCTACTTGCAAATAATGTGAGCCACCACTCAATCAGAATCCACCACTCCCATCAACCATGCAGGCCACCACCTACATAAGGTTACCACCCTCACTAGTTTTCCAGCCACCATTAGAAGGAAACCTCTACTCCCTGAGAAAATTCTCTAGCCTCTACTAGAATAAAGCCAATACTCCCTTGGAAAGCAATCACTACCTACAAGCCTCTACCTACAACACTAAAGACCCCAAAATTAAAACCCTCATGGACCTCATTTCATTTATTTTCAAACTATGGCCCATAAATATTTTGCATATAATAAAATTGTGAGCCTCTTTTCATAAATTTTCAAACTTGACTCACTAACACAATTTCTTCCCTAACCAATTTCCTCATAATACAACCAGCATACATAAAACTCCTACAATAGTTCCACACAATAAATCTCATGCATACACATTGTCAATGCATCTCCATCAGTAGCACAATAAACTTTGAATATAAGAAATCAGCCATGTATCAACAAGCAGCCATACAAGACATAAATACCATGCTATATCCATATGAAATTTCTGCAATAATAACACATGATCTACTCAGCGATAAACCCCTACATATGCCATGTTAGCAATACAAATGTGATGTATAAAATATGCCAACAATAAATCTCCTTAATAGCAACAATCTCCACCATAAAATGTTGATATAGGTGGATATTGGTGGCCACCCATCTATTTCACCTAGACCTCTAGTCAGTTTCATCTGTTTCCTTGTTTATTTCAGCATTTACTATTTTCAGCAGCTTTTCGGGTCCTAAACTTTCGGAGCAGTTTTGACCCCCTAAACGGTGTTTTTTTAGGTCCGCAGTAGGCCCATATCCATAAAAGAGACATTTCCAACTAGGTATCATAGTCGCCAAATGGAGATAATATGACCAAGTTACAACCCCGGAAAGTTGGCTACCCAACTAACCCCAATGGGGCCCACAAACTCTTGGCATTACATCTCTTGATTTCGGGTTTTGGTTGTTTAGAGTTTTCCCTTGTTTTTCAATAATAAATAGGCCATTGAGTGTCATTGTAACACAGTTCAGAGGCATGTAGCCTCCACATCTCTTCTCAAAGATAAGCTACCATCACCCGAGGTAGTTTATTTCCATTTTGTTTGTGAGCATATTTCAGTATTCTAATATAAATGAAATGAAGTGTTATTTTTGCTGCATCTTTGTATATTATATATATTATAAATAGATATATATATATATATTAATATATATATATTGTTGTGTTCTTGTCTAAGTTCGGATTAGTAGTATCAGAGCGATCTTCTCTTTCTCTGCTTTTCTTTGGATGTCCCCAACGAGGTCAGTGTCTAAGGAGTTAGGGCTCAATCTGGTTGAACCTTTGCAAGACTAGCCTCACAATCCTCGACGACCTCCTATGGTGGAACAAAAGAAAGATGAGGGGGTAGGATATCCTATCAAAATATTGCTCGAGGAAGCACTCGAGCGACAGAGGAACGCGGAGATGGATAACTTTGCTCAAATCCTTTGACAGCTACCCACATGCGACACATCTTCATCTAGCAACCACTCTAGAGGCGCCACCCCTTTTAATCTACAAGTTAACTTTGATATTCCCATATTTAAGGGCCAGATAGATGCATACGTTGTAGATAAATGGTTAAGTATGTTGGAAGGATATTTTTCAGTTCATGACTTTTCCAATTGGGAAAATATTACTTCTTCACTTCTCAAAGCTGCCGCACAAGTCAAGGATTGGTGGGAAACCTACTGTAAGCAAAAGTACGAGAAGGAATCCTCATTTTTTTCAACCACACCCACTTGGGATTTTTTCCAAGGCACCACCAAGGAGTAATATTACCCTGTCGGTAGCTATGAAGTTAAATACATAAAGTGTACCACGCTATGGCAAGGAAGGGACCAAGATGTGTCAGAGTTCACAAATGTTTTCCATATCCTCCGCACGAAGTTGGGTATAAAGGGTTCTAAGCAGCATTTGGTACTCAAGTACCGTGGCTGTCTACACAAGTACATCTAGGACGAGATGGAGTTCCTGGACATCTCCTCGCTTGGCACGGCATATCGATAAGCTATCAAGATTGAGCAGAAGTTTAAACAGAAGAAGTGATACTTTGGATCTACGTATCTGAAGCAAGGAAAAGGTGCCCCCAAACCACAGAGCAGAGGCCAAAGCTAAGGTGGGGCAACCCAGGACAACCCACCGAAGCCACAAGCAAAGAACAACACCACAAAAACAAAGAAGGACATAGGAAAATGGTGTGAGTTCCATAAGAGATCCACTCAAAACGCAAGTGAGTTTAGAGCCAAGCAGTCACTAGTGGCCTTCCGTTTCAAATGTATGTTCTGAATCTAAGTCAGAACCCAAGAAGGGGAAAGAACATAGGGAATCAAATCATTGACACGGAGCCTAGTGCCATCATCGCCACCACCAAGATCCAGAATAATGAAGCTGAAGATACAGAGGAGGGGAGACTCCTCTTCTACTCATAGATGTGGGTGAAGGGTTATCCGCTGTAATTCATTGTCGACAACGCAAGCCAAAAGAACCTCATTTTAGCAGAGTTCATGAAGCAGTTGGGCCTATCAACTAAAGTGTTAGATTTTGTCTTTGCAGCCTTCCACCAGCGATCAAACATGCTCTTACAAAGTGGTCTCAGGGTGTCAAAGTCAAATTTTGTCATTTCAATGAGTCTTCGAGTAAAATTGGGTCACTAGGTATTAGGTCTAGCATTGTTTTCACTCCTTCCTATGCTTTCCAAGTATTGGTCCATGTCACCGTTCGGCTTAGTGTACCATAATTCAAAGAGTTTTCATCATTATTTCAAGTTCCAATGGGTCATTTTACACCTTGTTTGTGCTTCAGTTGTGCTTAGGTAAGGTTCATTTCCCTCTCCTAGGGTTTTGAAGGTAATTTTTCTTGGATGGTCAAATCATCAACAAAACTTGTATTTGGGTGCTCATACACCTTCCCCTACCCTTAATATACCTTCTTAAACACTTCCCATCACTGATATCCCTCAAATTCATCATTTTCCCACAAACCCTAGCCTATTGCTACAATTTGAGACGTTTCTAAGTTAGGCTTGCATTTTGCCCTTTTGGACCCCTTCCCCTCACTCAATTCTTGAAATTCCACTTTCCCCTGCTTCCTAACATCCCTCCCTACTTCCCAAAATTTTCTCAAGAATTTAGAAGCCCCTCATCCCCTTCGTTTGCCTTCATTTCTACAAATCCCCTATTCCACATATCAGGATAGTTTTTATTCAAATGATGTTTCTGAGCAAGAAAAGATGAATTTGACAAAAGTGAGAGAGGTTTTTGTCCATCATAGACCCAAGAAGAAAAAACTCCTTAAGTGTTTACACAGATCACATGGTTTGGAATAAATGTCTAAAACATCATTTGCCTCAAGAGAGTTGATGCACTTCTAGAGTGACCTTGGGAAAATCAATCTTTCTCCTAGCTGGAGTGTCCAAATGACTTTGTTTATGAGTCAAATGATAACTAGACACAGAGAGCTTTCCAATGAGTTATCATGAGCTCAATTTTGAGCTGAGGAAGACCTCCAAAAGTTGACTTAAACAAAACTCTGCATTTTGGCAGCCTCATTCTGCACATTTTGACCAGTCTTAGGAGATTGAGCTTTTGAGAGGGAAAATGAGATCCAAATTGGAAAATTCAAGATGTTCTGGAAAGTAGACTCTACAAGATTTCCAATGAGCTATTCCACACTCTATTTGGACACCGAAAAAACATTCAAAAGGCATATTGACGTGGCGTTGCACGTTCAGGAGGTGGGGCTTCTCGTCTGTGGGTTGGCGCTGCACGTTGAGAAGAAAGGCCATAAGGGCCTCAAGCTTCATAAAAACTTCAAGATTTCCCTCCTTCCCTTCATACAAGTAATTTTTCCTCCCATACTACATTTTTGGTTTGCATTCAAACTTTTAAACATAATTCCCCATGGCAAATGTCAAACCCTAAATTCTCCCTTGGTTATGCCTAAACCCTAAACCCTAATCATTCCTCCTATCACTAAAACTCTAAACTATTTCCCTATTACATTCCATAACATCCACATCCCTTTATCCCTCTTCCCAAAAAGCAATATCTCAAACAAACCAAGCCCTCCCTCTCATTTTTATGATTCCTTCTCCCTCATTCATTTTCTAGCCCACAACGTCATCTCCCATCCCCTCACTCCTAAATCACTTTCACTCATTCCCTTCATACAACATCAAGCCTTGCAAACATGGACAGGGGAGACATTTATTGCTCATGACATCTACAGGGGTCCTCAAATTCCTCCATCAGTGTCTCAAGAATCAGGAGGACTTTCTAGCAGTGCTCATGTGAAGACAGATGAGAAGGCCAATGAGACTAGAACTACTGAGGTGCCTAGGACTTACATGACATATCAGAGGGGCACAAGGAGATTGTTTGTAGTTGATAGGCAAGTATTTTCTCCATGGTATGTGGAAGGAACCTTGCCTTCTTCATCAACCCATAGGCAAATGCTAACTCCACAGGATGTGGAAGGGCTTTGCCTTCTTCGTCAACACAGCAGGTACAGGTGCAGCAGCTGCACAAAGGGAAAGAAAAGATGTCGAAGGAAATTTTTGATGACGAGGAGGAAGAGAGGGACTTTGATTTGATAGAGCATGATGAGCTAGAGCAGTGTTATACTCATCATGGCGTGGAGATAATTGACTTAGAGGCTCAGGACGAAGAAACAATAAAGGATCATCATACAAGAAAAGGAGGCTCAAGTCCAAGCTTTGATGGACAATTTGGAGAGTTCCAAGTATATCATCACATGTTTGGAACAAGAGAACAAGTAGTTGAGTGACAAGCAAGTCCTCATGGAGCTGGAACTTCTCAAAGTAAAACGACAAAGTGACAAGGAGGCACAAGTCACTTTGACTCCTATTAAGAAGAAGATTGAAGATGATAGAGAGACTTGGCTTGAGAGAGTCAATTTGCACCTAGAGAAGCTGTGGCAGAAGGCCAATAGGGACAACCAAATGATCAGACACATGGCCTACCACTACAAGACTCGAAACAAAATTTGCAACATGAGGGTCAAAAAGATGAAAGCTAGGCTAAGGCGGGCTCTAAAAGGGAAAAAGGAGGAGGATAGTCTTAGGTTGATTGCTAAAGCTTCCTTGGCTCATTAGGATACTTGATGATAGTGCTTCTCACCAATTTTGGTCTAGTTTGGAAGAGTTTTTGTCATTTGCAAATTTTGAAATTTTACACATAGAAAATTTGCCTCAACGCGCAGCGCCACTGGCGCTGCGCTTTTCCCAGGGGCACCCAATGCACAAATGGTTTGCATTTTTGGATTCAGAGTGATGATTACATGTACCCTATGGATTTTCTAAGTTTTTGTTGTAGAACTGGTCCACCAAAAGGTCAAAAAAACACCCTAAAATGACCTTTCTGCCACTTTTTGGACACACAGAAGCAGTCTTCGGAGAATCAAGTTTTGAGGGGTCAAATTCGCTTCAAATGAAGAAATTCCAGGTGTTTTGGAAATTAGAATTGAATACCTTTCCAACGATCTATCATGAGATCAATTTGGACGCCAGGAAGGCCTCAAAAAAGGACCTAAAATTCACATTGTGCGTTGGGCCAATGACACTGCGCGTAGGGCAAAGTTTGCACAGGATGGCTATATTTCTATCTTTTCACTGTGTCCATGGATTTTCTCTCATGGAGGATGTTTTACCGATGTAAATGATGACTTGGCTTGTAAATATGATGGACAATTAGTAGTAAAGGGTAGATTCATTAGATTAAAAGTCAATTTGAGCTTAAATGAATCATTTTTTTCACTTTTAGAGGCAAGTTGTTAAGATGCCTATATTCCAGTTTCTTGTTCATAGTTGGTTAGATTAGCTCCTCATATTAGGGATTCGACCCCTGAGGATGGGAGGATGTTTAAACAAAGCCTATATCTTCTTATTCTTTCTCGTTGTAAAGGGTTGGACTGAGCTGGATGCTCAGACTTTGATTGTATATCATTTTGTAGCAGTTTAGCAGGAGATTAATAAGAATTGCAGCTATTTTTATGGGATCCATGTGGTATGGAGTTATAGTACAGTTTTTCCTCTTGTGATCATATGTTAGTATGTTTTGTTTATTCCGTTAATCATTTCATTTCTTCTAAGTGAATGCTTTCAAGTTTATAGGCAGAATTCATTACATCAGTTCTCAGCTTTGGGAAAAGATTCACCATTTCATGTTTTCTACAGTTTGGGAAGGATCCATGGTAATCACATGCTCTTCTTAGCCTCTCACCATTCTTAAACACCTCACCAATCAAACCCTAGAGTGCTAAAGCTTATGCCTACCTTGCCCCATTGAACACCCTGCAATTTTAACCTAATTCCCTAGACCTAAACTGTTCAGGTCCTCCTGATCCAGCAAAACCCCTTCAAAATCCAATCAAAACTTTTTGCTACTATACCTAGCCTAAAATCCTTTTCCTGATCTAGTCATCTTGGCTAATATCCTTATAGAGAGAGCCCTCTCCCAGCCTAGTAGGGCTAGCTACTTGGCTAAGCGTGGTATGTGGTTACCCTGGCATTGCCTTCCTTCAGCCTGAGGTTCAATCCAGCTAATAACATACAGCACATCCACATTTGTACACCATCTAGTGGCTTCACCAAGGATGATATCTTCGCGTCGTCCAACATTGCCACATTCCCTACAACATCAAGCCCTTCATGGATGAGGTATTGTATGATGTTGCTCCTCTTGAAGTTTTTGATGTATTATTAGGACAACCATACTTGTGGAAGTGACATGTTGTATATGAGTCTAGACCTCGCTCTATGATTATTGCTTTGGTCAATAAGTTGTACAATATACCAGAGGTAGCCCCCCTACGATCATCTCTTTAATCACTACAAAGCAATGCAGTAATATCATTTCCCAGACTAGGAAATTTGTTTTTCTTATGATTTTCCCTTAGGGAAAGAATAATGTTGTGGTCACAACTTCTAGATAGGGCTCCTCTACACAACAAACAACAGATGGACAAGGTCGTGGACGAGTACAGTGACATTTTCACTTCACCTACAGGGGTACTTCCACATTGTCAGGTCAAGCACTCCATCAATATGACCCCAGGTGCGCTGCTACTCAATGGGTCAATCTATTGACACTCTGTTCTAGCGAACAATGAGATCAAGAGGCAGATCCAGGAGATGTTGTAGAAAGGGCACATCAGGCCAAGCTCATCACCCTGTGGGAGCCCGATTGTATTGGTACAGAAGAAGGACGGGACCTGAAGATTCTATATTGAATATCTGGCGTTGAACAAGATCATTGTCTAGAATAGGTAACCAATCCCAAGGATTGATGATCTTCTCGAGCAGCTCAAGTGGGTCAAATATTTCAGTAAGATTGACTTGAATTCTGGTTATCACCAAGTGCCTATCGAACCCTCTGATGCGTGAAAGACTACCTTCCAATCCAAGGAGGGCCTATTGGAATGGTTGGCCATGCCTTTTGAGTTGACGAATTCCCCCGCAACCTTCATGAGATTGATGGACAACATCTTGCAACCCTTCACAAATGCATTTGTGGTGTTGTATTTAAATGGCATCTTGATCTTCAACCAGAGTTGGGAAGAGCACCTTCACCATATCCAGCAAGTCCTTCTAACCCTGCAACAACACATGTTGTGTGCCAATTTGAAGAAGTTCACTTTTGGCATGACCCGGGGTCAATATCTGGGCTACATCATTCATGAGAAGGGTGTGCATGTGGACCCAACCAAGATACAAGTCATTAGGGATTGGCCAAGCCCAATCACTCTAACGGAGCTTCACAATTTTCTGGGTCTTGGCAATTTCTACCGTAGGTTCATGTTGGGGTTCTCTCATATAACTTGGCCTTAATTCAAGTCACCAAGGGCAGAGCGAAAGAAAAGATTTTTTGGTCTGAAACCCAATAGAAGTTGTTTGCCAAGTTGAAGCATCACCTTTTCTCTACACCAGTACTGACATTACCAGACCTCTAGCAACTAGTTGAGATTGAGACAGATGCCTCTGACTATGCGATTAGTGTATTTCTTGCTCAAAATGGGCTTCCAATGGCTTAGCATAGTGAGACACTTTCAAACATAGTCTAAGAGTATCCCACTTACAACAAAGAAATGTATTCCATTTTGCAGGCCTGTCGTCAATGGAAGTATTACATTCTGGCATGGAAACGGTCATCCACACAGACCACCGACCCCTATAGTTCATCCATACACAAGGGAAGTTATAGAATGATCACCATCAGAAATGGTATACCTACCTACAACAGTTCCATTTGAACATTATGTACAAGAAGGGCAACACCAATAATGTTGTAGACTGCCTCAGCCGACCACCAGTCATGGCACTGATCAATGTGCTCGACTCCTATGGGCACGAGACTTCAAAGTGGCCACATATTTACAAGAGCGATCCAGAATTTGACAGCACATACCAAACACTCCTGGAAGGAAAGCAAGTTCCAACTTTTCACCTTCAGGATGCACTGTTATGCCACCTGGGACGCATATGTGTTCCTTCAAGCGAGCGTGCCAATATTATTTGGGAGGTGCACTACAATCAGGTCACTAGACATTTCGGAGTAGAGAAAATAGTGGCGGTATTGTAGAAGTATTTTTATTGGTCTAAACTTCATCAGAATGTTGGGAAGTGCATTATATCCTACACTGCCCGCGCCATTTCCGAACCAACCATCAAGAAGCAAGGCCTATATACTCCTCTACCTACTCCTAATCGACCTTGGGAATCTATCTACATGGATTACATGTTGTGGCCTTCCTTCGACCAAGCACGGCAATGATTGTATTTTCGTGGTCGTTGACACATTCTCTAAGATGGCCATCATGGCGGCTTGCAAGAAGAGTATCACATTAGGGGCCACTGCTAAGTTATTTTTTGAGAGATTTTGGGTACACTTTGCAATCCCAGAGTCCATTGTTTCATATCGGGACAGTGGATTCCTAATTGCATTTTGGTCGAGTCTCTGGTCGATGCTAGTTACCAAACTTACTAAGTCCATGGCTTTCCACCCCCAAACTGATGGCCAAACATAGCTCGTCAACAGGAAGATCATGCATATTTTGTGCATTTACAACTCGAAGCATCCACGCACATGGGATAAAAGACTCCCTTATGTACAGCACAACTACAACAGAGTTCTCCATAGCTCAACAAACCATACCCCCTTTCAGGTAGGGCTAGGATTTCAGCCATTATGTCCCATTGATATGGCCATACCATTTGCATCTACTCAGACAGATTCGACTCATGTCCAGTCTGAAGCCGACAGGGCTAACAACTTCAATGAGCACATTTAGCACATCCGCCAGTAGGTCCATGATATATTTGATAGAGTCAATGCTAAGTACAAGTAGCACCATGATCATCATCGGATGTCGCACAAGTTCTAGGTGGGCGACAAAGTTTGGCTACATTTATAGAAGGAGCGCCTTGCTGGTCCCCATCGTAAGCTTCGCCTGCTTCGATACGAGCCATACACTATCACCAAGGTTGTAGGGGACAATGACTTCAAGATTAGCATTCCACCTTTCCTTGGTCTGCACCCAATGTTCAATGTAGACTGCTTTTAGCCATACTTTCCACCATTATTGGACACATCAGACATTGCAGAATAACTCACACCAACAAATTTAAACCCAAACTACATGGAACAGGCCACAACTAATCGAATCATGGACATGCAGATCAAGAACACTCACTAGCAAAAGATCCAACTGTATTGAGTTGTCAAAGTTGGCCAACTCCTACACCAAGGCAAGTGGCTCACCAAGGACCAAGTTCAGCAGAAGTTTCCCCATCTCATGGAGGCACTCAATGCAATGGGGACCATTGCTTCCTAAGGGGAGAGGATTGATCTAGGTGGATATTGGTGTCCACCCACCTATTCTAGCTAGACCTCTAGTCAGTTTCATCTGTTTCCTTGTTTATTTTAGCATTTTTTTCGAGTCCTAAACTTCCGGAGTAGTTTTGACCCCCTAAACAGAATTTTTTTGAGGTTTGCAACAAGCCTGCAATTATATGGGATTTCTGCAAATCCTGTATTAGTCAGAGATACCTTTCCAACGAGGTATTGTATATGCCAAATGGAGATAATATGACCAAGTTAGACCCCGAGAAGTTCGCTGCCCAATTAACACCAACAGGGCCCACAAACTCTTGGTGTTACATCTCTTGGGGTTAGGGTTTTGGTTGTTTAGGGTTTTCCCTTGTTTTTCAATAATAAATAGGCCCTTGAGCCTCATTGTAACATGGTTCAGAGGCATGTAGTTGCCACATCTCTTCTAACAGATAAGCTACCATCGTTGGAGCTAGTTTATTTCCATTCTATTTGTAAGCATATTTCAGTATTCTGATATTAATGAAATGAAGTGTTATTTCTACTGCATATCTATATTTATGGTTATATCTATAATTAGTTGTGTTTTCATCTAAGTTCGGATCAAATGCCTTCATAAACCCGCATCAAACAATTACTGAAGGGTGTAGAGAAACTTATGCAATAAAATTGTCTCCTTCATCAAACTGTGACAACTATGTCTCTCCTCTCAACATTAGCTCTCATATCTCTCAAATTACTAACTCTCCCAAAGGAACAAACCTGAAAAACACAAAGCTTCTTCCTATAAATAAAATATTTAAAGTGATTAAACAATAATGACACACAGATATGGAGAGTCAAACACTCTTGTTCGTATTCTAGCATTTCACTCCTTAACTTGATCCACCGCTATCTTCATTTAATAAGAGAGATTTTTCAACTTTAATCAACTTCTATATTTAAGGTGACCTTCCTCGAACTTTTTGACCAAGAACCAAGTGCTAAAACCATAGTAAAAACCCATAGAATAATCTAAGTGCGTGCAAATTTCGGGAATTTCACCTACAGGATGTATACGCAACTTTACTAAAGGAAAGTACCGTATGTATGTGACTTTTCCACAAAAGAGTAGTGTATATTTTGTAAATACTACCCAGTTTCATCTGTAAGTGACTCCAAGGCCTGCCATGCCTCCTACAACTTCTCCAGACCCTAAAAATCCTCATTCAACTCCTCTGCATCATCAAAAACATCATCATAATGGTCAAACACCTCTGCACAAATTTAGGATCATGAACACCTAGTTGGCCAAACACCTCCACATGGATCATCATCTGTGCATCAAGTCAGCATCAAGTCAACACCTCTACATCAAACCAATGATAACTCATCTCTAGATAACCACAAATTATGAGGGCCACCATCGTCGGGTTGACATCAATGATAGGACAAACAGTACTAGGTCCTTGTTGACATCAATGCCAACAAAAAATATATAACTCAATCAACATACTATTTTTTACCATGTAACCTATACCCTTATGCCTGGCCAAGGGTGCAGACTCTATTTTCAAACACTATGATGAATAGGAATAGGAACTAATTTTGATAAGTTGACTATTGTTTTAAAGTTTTGAACTACTTTTAATTTTCAATCACACTAAAAAATAGCATACAACATAAAAATCAAGGTCAAGGCCAATTATATTTGATAGGATTATGATATGAACAATGTTATCGTGCATTAATATTACTTTTCTATGAATAGGAAATAATGATTGTGAGGGTTTTTTGTGGTTTTGATATTATCAAGCCCTAAAGTTGGGCGCACCTTTAACCAAGGTGTGCACCATGGGCAACATCATCACACGATTTGCGATGAAGATACCATAGAAAATGTGACGAAAGTGGATCTTGAGCAAAATCATACCAACACGAGGTGTCAAAAAATCGACACTTGGGGTTTCCCTTGGGCACATGTGTACGGTTTGGTAGCATGGTGGATGTGGATGACTACACGCCCAGCTTGACTGAACAATGGGTGAGAAATTGACAGTTGGATCATAAGAGGTGGCATGGACACCCCCAGGTGCAACCCAATATGCCTCTAAGATGAGCAACTAAGTGACTAGGATTATATTGGCCCAAGGCACATTGGGTTGAATAATGGGAAGTGTGGTGGACCAAGGTGATCAACTAACTTAGTGCATTTATTCGAGGGCATGTCATCCAAGATAAGTTTAAGCGACATGGGCGAAATGGGTGAGATGAGGGTGTGGCATGCAAGCACTTAGGAAAAAATATGGAGTTTGACCCAACCCAAGGTACCCAACCCATGAGACAAGCTTAACCATATGTCAGTAAGGTCGACCACGTGGAGGGAAGACATGTACCATATAAATACAACACCCACACGATAGGGAGAACATGATCCAATGACCAACCAAAGTCATATAACAAGGAGTAAGGTGTTGTGAAAATTCTATTGCATTTAATGTTGTAATTATACACCTATATTTTAATGACTATTTGTCCCAGTAAATTAATTTACTACAAATATTGAACAAAAACACAACTGCAAATTTCACCAAATAATAAATCATGGGAACTAAGAAAACATCACATATAAAATGGACATTATTGACACCTAATATTTGGGATTAGGAAACTCTTGTAAATATTATAAATAGAAAAATAGAGAAGGTCAAGAGACACTGGAATTTGAATTTCAAGAATCTCCCTCTTAATTTATATATAGATAATCTCTTAATGCAAACATAATTCATTCGGAGTTACACAAACCTAGTATGACATGGTATCAGAGCTATGGGTCCCTTTTAGCATTTTTCTGTTATGTAAGGGCATATTCCCTGCCATATTCTTTTTATTTTGTCCTCTTTCCATTTGAAGCAACATAAAGGGCTTAATTTTTTCCCTTGCCCCTAAGAAAATTCCTATTGATGATATCATTTGTAATATCGAATATGGGAATAGGGACCTTCCTGATAATGTCAAGGAAGCAATCAAGCAAGACTATGCTATTGTTCTTAGGAAGGCTAAGCCTCCTAAAAGAAACTAGCAGAGTTAAGGATCTTGCCCTAAAAGCCCTAAGGGATAACCTCAACATTGTCATCCTAAAGGCTGACAAAGGTGGGGTCATCGTCATTTTGGATAAGTCTGAATATGTCAACAAAATGATTGACCATCTCTCTAATAGTGGTTATTACGTCAAGCTTAATAAGAATCCAATTAAGTCTGTTTCAAAGGATGTTGCAGCTGCTATCAAATCATATTTGTCTCTTAATCCTCTCTCAAGAAAGCTCATTGAAAGCAGTCCCCTCACCCCTAGGATTTATGGCCTTCCTAAGATTCATAAATCTGGGGTTCCCTTGAGACCTATTGTTAACACAATAGGTGGGCCTACTTATCTTCTTGCTAAGTTCTTAGCTCGTAAGCTTAAGCCTCTTGTGGGTCGTACTGATTCCTATGTTAAGGACTCTACGTCCTTTATTAAGAAATGGAGAGATGTAAGATTAGAACCCGGGGATCTGCTAGTTAGCTTTGACATTGTTTCCTTATATACCAAAATCCATATTTAAGAGGCCATTGATATCATAAGCCGAGTCACTGATGCGGACACTACCAAATTGGTTGGCCTCTGCCTCACCTCGACCTTTTTCAGTTTCCAAGGTGAATTCTATGAGAAACCATGCAGTGTTGTGATGGGTTCCCCTCTTTCTCCTATTGTTGCTAACCTTTTTAAGGAAGATTTCGAGACAAAGGCCTTAGCCTCTGTCCACTTTCTCCCTAGGAAATGGAAGAGGTTTGTTGATGACACCTGCGTCATCTGGGCCCATGGTCATGAAAAGTTGGATATGTTTCTAGACCACCTTAATTCCCAGTCTGAATCCATGAAGTTCATGATGGAAATTGAGGTTGACATATGTCTTCCTTTCCTTGACATTCGCCTCGCTAGAATGGATGATGGTTTGATTTCTCACCAAGTCTTTCATAAAAAGACTCACATGGAACAATATATTCATGCTAGTTCTCATCATTTTCCTACTCAAAAATTTGGCATTCTCAGCACCCTAGCTACCCGTGCCTCGAGAATCTTTGATGAAAACCACCAAGAGAAGGAGAAATCTCATCTCCTTGAAGTTTTTAGAAATAATGGGTACAATAGAACTCGGAGCCTCAATGCCTTTCAAAGGGCCTATAAAGAATCTAGAGTGAAAAATACTTATTTGGATCCTATATCCAAGGTTTATCTCCCATTCATCCAAGGGACCACTAACACGATTGCCCATATCCTTAGGCGGAATAAGGTTTCCTCTTCATTCAAACCCTTGAGGACCATTACAAATTCTCTTGGCTCGGTTAAAGACCACATCAACCCAAAGGACATGAAAGGCGTTTACCTGATTCCATGTTCCTGCGAGATTCCATATATTGAGGAAACAGGTCAATCTATAAGCTAGAGGATCTGTGAACACGCTGCAGACATAAAATATAATCGCTCCCGCTCATTAGATTTATCTGAGCATGCGGGGAAATCCAAACACCATGTTTGTATTGAGGAATCCAAAGTCATTGCCAAGGTGGATCATTTCCACCATATGAAGCTTAGGGAGGCTATTGAGATTGAGAGGCATGCGAGGAATCTCAACAAAGACGATGGTTGGAAACTGAGTATAAGTTGTATTCTGACCCTCTCCTTATGATCCTCTTATCTTTCTTCCCCCTTTTAATTTCCTTTTTCCCCTTTTTATTTATATTTATATTTATATTATTTTTAACTTATTTTAATTCTTTCTCTATCTCCTTTATTCTTCCTCCTCTCTGTTTATTCTTTTTTAATTATTATCAATCTTAAGCTCTTATTTTCTTCATTAATCTATAACCTCTCTTTTCCTTTCTCTTTATGATATATTATTTTATTTCTATAGCTTATTATGTTTCCTTATTAATTTTAAGTCCCTTTTATTTTTTGACTCTTGATTTATAATTATAATTAAATCCCATTCCTCTATGATTAATCTGCCCCCTACTCTTAATCTCTTTCCCCTTATTCGTTATTTTAGGTTATTATTTAATAGTGCATAACAAAAAAAATTCTAGTATCTATAACTGATAGCTTTAAATAAATTATTCTTATCCCCGCTGATTAATATTACCTAGCATCTCTTTCTGGTATCCATATCTTATAGTTATTTAATACACACTATTTTTATTAATAATTATTCTTAACCCCATTGGTTAGTTTTCTTACATTATATTATTACTATTATTAGTTCTTATAACATCATTTTTAACCTTTTAAGATTTTTATTAAATTTTAATCTAAACTAATCTAAAAAAATATAAATAAAATAAATTATTAACTTGCCTAACTAATTTCTTTCAGTCAGTTTTCAACTTATAGCTTTATTATTTTTAATAAACATTATTTTATTAATAATTAGTCTTAACCCCGCTGATTAGTTTTCTTATTGAACCGCGAAGGAGGATGGAGTCGTGGATGGGAACCCTGGCGCGACCTAAACCTAACACGGGGTAGGGTCTCTGCAGTATAGCTGGTACTACATGTCTATGTTAAGCTAGGACCATTCCCAGTAGGCATTTGGCTCCACTCCATTTCACTCCTCTCGTTCGATGCGCACCTTCTTTACTCCCCGCGACCGTGACCGAAACCCTACCATTTATTGGTTATTTGCAGTTGTTGGTCCCCTGTTGTGACGGTTACTCAGGAAAAACGGTGGCAGGTGGCGTAACCCCCAGGGCAACAATGAAGACTGACCTAATAGACTATTCTAAGGACCCCCTCGAAGGTATATCCATTTTTCGCGGGCACACAAGTTTTGAGGTTTTCTTCCCTTCCAGTAGAGAATTAATTGAATTCATTGCTTCGCTTCCACCGCTCACAGGTCCATCCAATGCAGTCATCGATCTGCCTGAAGTTCCTCCCTCTGACATTCCTCCCCTGATGTTGATCTCCCAACATTTCACGGCTAGGAACACAGGCCTTGATCCAGCGGCTGGGTCATCGGGACTCTCATCCCTCCAACCCGTTGTCGCCTCACATTACCCCTCACAGTCTCACCGGGGAGTGTCTCCGCCCCTTCTAACTCCCATCATTTCGACCACATCTCCTGTTCCCCCCTCTATCTACTACACAAATGTCCCCCCTCTCCCTGACACCTTCCTTGCTGGCCCTGACCTAACTCCCCCAAACCATAACCCTAATCCTGTAAACCCTAATTTTGACGAAGCTTAAGGGTGCGCAGAAGCCGTGAAGCCGAGACCTGGAAAGAGGTTAAGGTGTGTTAAACCAAAGGCACAAGAGGTTTTCATAGACTGGGAAGAGGACTTCTAGTGGCAAGATACCATGGACATGGTTGCGACAGTCCTGGGGGGCAGAGTTAGGGGATGGAACTACTCTGCGGCAAGACTAAAACAATGAGTCGCAGAAATATGGGGCCAACATCTGGCTGATTTTTCATTCATACAAACCTTTGTCCATGGTTGGTATGCTCTGACATTTGCGCGAGCAGAACATACAAATTGGGTATCGTCCTCCTTCTAGCATATTGAGTAGACCCTAGTAATGCTAAGGAGGTGGAGTCCGCTCTTTGATCCAGACAGAGAAGAGCTTGGGGTTGGGCCAATATGGGTTCACCTCCCCGGTTTTCCACTCCATTTCTGAACTGAGGACATCTTCAGGAGAATTGGGAACTCCCTGGGCACCTTCTTAGATTATGATAGATCATACCTCTCCACTGGGGTTATGGCTTATGCACGGATCCTGGTACATTTAGACATAATAGGAGGGTTGCAGGAGCAAGTCACCCTACATTGGAGGAACTATAATTGAACCCAGATCCTTGATTACAAGGGGGTCCCCTTTTGATGTAGACGATGCCATAGAGTTGGTCACCTCTACAAAGACTGCCCTCTTCTAGGGAAATCAAAGACTAGGAACAAAAGGAAGTCGTCTCCCTCATTGAAAACTCAGACACATGCAGATCACTCAGAGGATGCAGAGCATACAAACACTGAAGTGGCTGGATTCGGGCCGGTCTCAGCGACACTAAAGAAGCACGGGAAAACACCTCTCCGACCTCCTTCACCTCCACTGACCAAGTCTAGGGTGACCGCTGGATCCACGCTATCTTCGGGTATGCCAAATTCTGAACCTTGCTCTGCAACATTTACAATATCTTTGGCGTACAATGATAAAGTTATGGGACCCCATCATAGCCTTGTTACCTTGTCATCCCACCCCTATCACCTTGAATGTCCCCTGATTCCCCCTTCTCCTACTATATCATGTACTCCCCCTTATTTTCCAAAGGAGGTGCCATTTGATTTGAATCCTAGAATTGATCCCATTCCCCATCATTACCACCTTCGTTCACATTCTCAATCCTGAGCACCTGATGTTATTGGCATTGCTCTAGTACCTTCCCCCACCTCTTCGAAACTCCCTCGAGGTAGACCATCCTCCTTGTCAGATTTCCACGGGGAGACAACTTACTCTTGACAGGGTCCTTAGAGCACAGAATCCCCTGGAGCCGTCCCCCCCATGAAGGTCCACTCTTTCAACTGCAGAGGGCTTGCTAGTCCCGAGAAAAAGCTAGCACTGCGCAAGCTCCTCCAAAATGAACCAACCAATATAGCCTTCTTACAAGAAACCCTTGGTGTTGTTGATGCCATTTCCCCTCTCCTAGAATCCATGCTTCCCGGATGGCACTTTCAAGCCATTGATGTAAATGGACACTCTGGTGGCATTGTCCTAGGACATAATCCACGCTCGATAAAGTTGATCAACACCTGAGGTGGCAATGGATTTATAGGGGTGGGTACCTTCTCTACTAAACTGGGAACTAATATTAGACTGATAAATGTCTATGGACCCTACCACCATCAAGAGGACTTCGGGGAGCATCTTCTAACATCCAATATCGTGCAACCAGATAACATCATTCTAGGTGGGGACCTTAACTTCTCTCTTGGTTTTTCTCAATCATGAGGGCACCATGCCCAAGTCGATCCTCTATTAGCCTTCTTCGAACATCTCCTAGAAACCCATAGTTACATTGACATCCCCTCTGCTAAGTTAGTCCTGACTTGGAGGAACAAAAGATGTGGGGAGAATAGTCTTGCCAGAAGGCTCGATCGCTTCCTCATCAAGGAGCGATTCTTGGAGAGAGGATATACATACCGCCAGTGTGTTGGCTCAGGAGGATTATCGGAACGCTTGCCGATATACCTTGATATTCAAGGAGAAATAAGTAAACCACGAGCCCCCTTCAAATTCAACTCTACCTAGTTGAAGGATAATTCCTATCCTGCCTTGTTAAAGGATTTTGGAAGGCACACCCACCTGCTAACGGAAGGAACATCACTGATGGTTTCATTGACAACCTAAAAGAACTGAAGAAGCTATCAAAGATTTGGGCTCATAATAAGAGGGTACAAGAATAAAAAAATCTAAGAGACATTGAATTAGAAATTGTTGATATGGAGGATGAAAGCAGGGGACTCTTCCCAACAAATGATCATAGGGATAAACTCACCACCTTAATAACCAAGAGAGGGAACATCCTTAAAGAAAGGGAGGAAACATGGAGATTGAGAAGCAAAGAAATATGGTTGAAGGAGGGAGATGAAAACTCAAAATTCTTCCATAAATTTGCAAATGGAAGAAAGGCAATCAACACTATCTAGAAATTGACAAATGAGCAGGGTATTGTGGTGGACACCTTCCCTCATTTTCCTACTCTCGCCACCTCACATTTCAAACAGGTCTATCAAGCTCCTCCCAATGCCACCCTAGCAAAGGTCATAAGAGTATCACAACTTTTTCCTCAATTCGTCGATCAAGAGGAAGCTATGAATCTGAATAGAGAATTCACTCTTGAGGAACTAGGGGCCACCCTGAAATGGTTTAAGAGAGACAAGGGCCCTGGTCCAGATGGCTAGTTGGTGGAGTTTTATTTGGATTTCTTTGATATCCTAGGAGAAGATTTACTCAAGGTCATCGAGGAATGTAGGATATATGGACGAATGCATGGGGGCATCAATTCCACTTTCATCACCCTCATCCCCAAACCAGACAACCCATTAACTTTCAATGATTTTTGGCCCATATCCCTGTGCAACTGCATATACAAAATCATCTCCAAAATCATTGCAAATCACCTCTGTCCCATTATTTCCACCCACATCTCCTCAGAACAATTTTCCTTCCTGCAAGATCGACAGATACATGAAGCTATATGAACGGCCTGGGAAGTATTGCACTCAATACAAACAAAGAAGATCAAAGGTATGATTCTTAAAGTTGATCTATCTAAGGCATTTGATCGAGTAAGATGGTTATATATTAGAATGCTCCTAACACATTTAGGATTTCTTGTGGGAGTTATAAAATGGATAATGTGTTGCATCAAAAATATATCCTTTAATGTCGTGAAAAATGGAGTTGCTTTTCTTTCTCTCTGAAAGAGGACTCAGGAAAGGATGTCCCTTATCACCCCTACTCTTCCTACTGGTTATGGAAGGGCTTAATGGACTTATTAAGGATATGCATCTTAGAGGCAGGCTCACGGGAATTAGGATAATGGACAGATGCACAATAACACACCTCCTCTTTGTGGATTGTGTGTTAATCTTCCTCAATGCGGGAATAGGAGATCTGACTACTCTACAACACTCTATCGACCTATTCGAAACTGCAACTGGCATGGCTATTGACAACTCAAAATCCACCCTCACTGTGTCTGACTGCTCCCCTCATGAGGTTCAGTTTGCACTACATAGGTTTCCTTTCACCCTGTTACAGCTAGAAGAAGACCTCTGGTACTTAGGGTACAGGTTGAAGCCAGTCGGCTACAAAATAGCTTATTGGACATGGTTGATATCTAAACTAGAAAGGAGACTTAATATATGGTATCACAAGTATCTCTCCAGAGCCGGTAGACTAATGCTTATCAAAGTTGTTCTTGAGGCCACCCCGCTGTACTGGGTGTCACTAGCTTGGATACCAAGGGGCATCCTTACAAGAATAGAAAATCTCTGTTGTAGATTCCTTTGGAAAGGAAAACAAACAGGGAGGATTTTTGGATGGGAAAAATGGGATCTATTGTCCATACCAAAGAAATGGGGAGGCTTGGGCATTAAAAAATTGGAATGTTTCTCCACAGCACTAGCGGCCAAGCTAGGATGGCAATTAATCACTTCTAGCAGTCTTTGGACCAAAGTAGCCTCCTTAAAATACATTGATCCATTAAGGCCGATGGATTGGTTGAGACAGACAAGCTGGAACAAAGCATGGATCTCGAACATATGGAAAGCGGTACTAAAATCATTGTCACTGATCCGTGACGGACTTACCTAGAGAATTCATGATGGGACATCTATTCGTATCAGCCTTGACCCTTGGATAGGATGCAAGAATGCACATTTATTACCAGAAGGACTAATAAAACATCTCAAAGAGTTTGGCATCTCCCACATCGGTCACATTGCTTACCTGGAGAGATCTACCTTCCTACACCAAGCTTGCAAATCTACCCACAGCTCGCACATACCTCATCAATGGCACCACCATTGGACATCTTACACAGTGGCTCTAATTGAATCTCATATCCGAATCTTCGAAGGGGAGGATGAGATTATATGGGTAATTGCTAAAAATGGTCGGTACTCTCCCAAAGAGGGATATCTTCACCTTGCCAATAGATATAGACCACAACATATTGATATATGGTGGAAAGGTATGTGGAAGCTCAAAGCCCCCCCTAGAACAAGACTGCTCATGTGGTCAATTTTGAAAAACAAAATCCCGACCGGAGACAACCTAATGAAGAGAGGTCAACATGGGCCCTTTTGGTGATGCTTATGCAAAGACAGTTCAGAAACAGTGGATCACCTATTTCTCACTTGCCCCGTCACTATTGACCTTTGGAATACTACGTTGTCACATACCCCTACACCTAACTCATGGAGAGGTCAAGCTATCAGGGAGGTTTGGGTCAATTGGTCGACAATTGCATCCCCGCCAAAAGCAAGGAACCTCCCCCTCCTCACTAGCTGGGAAATTTGGATTGCCCAGAACCGCCTCATCTTTATGGATACCACCCCTCACTGGCCCTCCTTCTCAACCCGAATCCTATCCGGTTACAATAATATTCCTGAAGATGATGATAACACACCCCCCAGACATATCATTCCAGAAACCATAGATCACTCCTAGCCTTGGGCTTATTTTGATGGATCAGCGAAAGAGGCAGGATTTGGGGGGGTGTCGTACTTTACTTAAATAACTCCCATTACTACATACAAATGGGACTTGGAGGAGGCACAAACAACTATGCATAACTCATCACAACCAAACATCTCAGTCATTTTGCTATTGAAAAAACTGCAGGAATCTACAAGTGTTTGGGGACTCAAAAATTGCTTGCCACTTGATAAACAAAACATCAACATGTCATGCTTACACTCTGCGGCACATTTTGGATGAGTTCCATAGATATATATCATCTTTTGACAGTTTTTCATGTCGTCATATCTACAGGGAACAAAACTTACTCGTTGAACAACTTTCCAAAGAGGCAGCGATCCGTCCACACGACATCTGGATGATACAGGAACAAAGAGATGGGGAGCACTACCAATATTATCACCACCCTTATATGAACCATACTGCATAGGCTTACCAGGAGCCTGATATTATATGATATGCGACTTTTTTTCATGTTTATACTTATTTTGATTTTATATCTACAACTAAATGTTACAGAAAATACTCTCTGCGTAGAGTAATCTAAATTTTGAGAACTAAACAATACATATCTAAGGAAATGTCTCCCTGTGTGGAGAACATATATATATCTTCTTCTATATTTTGACAGGCTTACAGCCTTTTAAAAATGCACATGCATGCAGCATTTACAACATGTAATTTTCCTTAATATTAATGAAAATTACGATTTTTCCAAGGAGAAAAAAGAATAGTTTTCTTATCAATAGATTTACTACTATTATTAGTACTCTTAACAACTATTTTCAACCATTTAGATTATTTAAT
>APFE030632722.1:127621-147749 GCA_000404065.3 Pinus taeda | reverse complement strand
TTTAATAAATAAATAAATAAATAACTAAAATAAATTTAAAATAATAAATAAATATAAATAAATCAATTATTTACTTGTCTAACTAATCTCCAACGGCTAGTTTTCTTCAGCTGACCTTGGACCATGATGCATCCTCGCTATTTATACATGAAGATTGTATGATTTTTTCACCTTGTCCTCAGGATGAACCACATTAGTTGTTCGAAACGTCGACCAAATCCTAAGAATGTGATTAATCTTAAATACATTTATCTACAATATGGATCACAAAAGTCTCAGATATAGCATCATGTTTGTTGTCTTTCTCCTTTACATTAAGCATTGAAACAACACTCAACTGATCTATTTATGTTGCATTGAAAGTGCATGGTGATACACGTATATGTGTGATGAACCTTCTCTTGCAAACTCTGTAAATTGTGCGTTAATTCTCTCTACACTGAACTAAATATTGTGTACTGGGTTGAATATTTGTGCGCTGAAGACCAAGCCCCATGCATATATTTTGTGTGCTGAATTTTTTTTATTATGGTTGGTGTGTTGTTTATTTTCTATGTTGGATTAACTATACCATGCGTTGAATAATTTTTGAAGGGTTGCATTACTCCTTTGCGCATTGAATTGAGGGTTGTATGGTATGTTGCATTCTTTTTATATGTTATGTGTTAATGGTTGTGGTATATATGTGTTGTTCAGTGTGTTGAATTCTCTCTGCGAAGGCCATGAAATCCACGAGTAATGCATTTGGTAACTATGGTATGTAATGTGCACTCTTTGATTTGTTAGTGTTGTGTTGGTTAAACCTTCATGTGCATTGTTTGAGATATGAATGCTCCTTATATGATCATTGGTGGAAAAATTATGTAATATGAGATATGTGCGTTAAACTATATTGAATTCCATGCATGTTATTCTCCATAAAATGTATTGTTTGAATTGGTATGTGCGCTAAGCTAATTTTTGAAGGCCATATGTTATATGGTATGAAAGTGAGTATGGTATATGACATATATATTTTGAAGACCATGCATGGTATGTGATGACATACATATGGTTTGGTGCTTTTGGATAATATGTGTTAGTTCATATATGTGGTTTGATATATATGTGTATTGGTCAATATTGAGAGCATGCATCGTTATTTGATGATTTTTTGAAGACATAGTTGTATTCCAATCAGTTTTATTGCAAATACATGTTAGTTTTTGTTGTAAGTATTGCGATTATTTTGGGCCCAGTTCTAGTTTTTATGATGCATCCACTCACCTCCATAGTTGGAGTAGTTCTCTCTGGCAAAGAGGACTACCATGAATGGTTGGGGAAGATAAAGCATACATTGATTTTAATGAGTTGTGGAAAGGAGTACGTGAAGGAGAAGTTTGCAATCCACCTTAAAAGCCCACTTCAGACAAAGAGCATGCCATATGGGAGAAGAAGAAAAACACGACCAATGCCTTGATTGTAGCATCAATCAATGAAGAAGTGAGTTGCTATATTACACCTTTTACAAATGCCTTAGAAGCCTTAAAGAAGTTGAAAGACTTATATGACTCACATTATGAGTTTGAAGTACTTAAATTAATTATCAAACTATTCAATTTAGAATTGAAAGATGATGATCCCCTTGCATTAGCCTCTAAAATAAGAGCCATTATACATGATATAGAAGCCACTGGTGTTAAAATGGATGTTCCTCTCACAATTTTTTTCAAGGCAATATATCCCACTTATTCTCACTAACTTGAGTCATTACAAGCTAGTGGCAAACTTAAGGATATTTCCTTTGACTCTCTTGTGGAGAAGTTTCATGAAAGAGAGAAATATTTTGGGAAGAAGAAGACAGTTGCTCAATCTTCTGAAGAAGTTTTGTGCCTTGCACAAAATTCTTCTAGAGGAATAGGTTGCCAAAGAGGACGTGGAAGGAAGAATAATAGAGGTAAGAACGCAAACATTATTAAGGAGGAAGAACCGATCTTCATTGTGTATGGTGCAACAAAAATGGACATGATGCTTCCACATGTAAGCTCTCTTCGGATAGGATCAGACATGAATGGGATTAAGATAAAGGAAAATCATGATATAAAGGGAAAGGTAAAGCACCTTAATCTACTCATTAGGTTGTGGCACATTGCAATATTGGAGTAACTGAAGACGTGTTTAATGCTTCACCTACTTTGTGGAAATATGCATGGTTTCTTGATTAAGAAGCAACTTGTCACATGAGTTTTAGAAGATCTTTCTTTAAATAATTCACTAATAATGTTGATGGAGCATTCTACTTTGCAGATAAGTCAAAACTCAAACCATGGGGGCTTGGAATCATCAAGCTCAAATCGCCTCGTATCTCAGACTTTATACTTGTAAACCATGCATATCTTAAGTGTGCAACCTCCCTAATTCTAGAATCCATGTTGCTTAACTCGGCCCCTTTTATTTTATCTTCTTTTGTAAAAATATTTACATTACATTTCGTGAGAGAACCATGTTTGGGCCTGTCACAAAACCCTCCCCCTTGAGGGAACACCACCCTTCATGCTCTCTATCCATATGCAACACATGCAGCAAAATAAAAACACATATTGTTTTGTGGAGCTTTATATGTACATCTCTATACAGTATTTACAATTATATATACATTTGATTCAACCAAAAAACAAAAAATGATGTGCTTCCCTCATGGAATCATCCATTTCCCAATTGGCTTCCTTGGGCCCAAAGTGCCTCCACTGCACTTGGACTTTCTCTATTTCTCAATTTTGGAGCGTGAGATTCCTCTGGTTTAGTATGTAAAGTGGTTCTGGTTGGAACTCTCCATCTGGTTCCAAATGTAGCATAGACCAATCAATCACATGATTGAATCCTTCACATATATGTTAAGCAAAGAAACATGAAAAACATTATGGACTTTAAATGATGGAGTTAAGGCTAGCCTATAGGCCACTAGTCCAATCCTTTAAGGGGTCTCAAAAGCCCACAATACTATTGTGCCAACTTGGCACATGACCAAATCTTCAAGGAACTCTTCTTGGGTTTGATTCTCAAGTAAACATGTTCCCCAACTTGGAACTCTTTATGCACCCTATGTTGATCTGCATAGATTTTCTGTCTATCCTATGCCACCTTCAAATTATGCTCGATGATCTAAATATGCTACTCCATTTCCTTGATCATGTCAGGCCCAATAAGGACCATGTTCATTGGATCACTCCATGTGTTAGGATTATTGCAACTCCTCACATACAATGCTTCAAATGGACTCATCTTTATGGAATCTTAATTTCCATTGTTATATGCAGACTCTACAAGTGAAAGATACTCCTCCCAGTTCTTGGGCTAATGCATCACATACATCCTCAACATATCTTCGAGGATCATATTTTTCCTCTCTGTTTTCCCATTCGTTGGTGGATGATATGTTGTACTAAATGTCAACTTAGTTCCCAAACCTACAAACAATTCCTTCCAAAATCTTGAAGTGAACTTAGCATCTCTATCTGAGATAATTTTCTTTGGAACTCCATGTAGTCTCACAATCTCCTTTAGAAAGATTTGTACCACCTCACTGGACGAGTTGGTAGACTTGACTGCTACAAAATGAGCCACCTTTCTCAACCTGTCAATCACCACCATAATTGCATCACGTTGCCTGGAGGTTCTCAGTAAACCTGTAAAAAATCCATAGAGATTACCTCCCATTTCCATTTTGGTATTGGAATGGGATGTAATGATCATGTTGGGTTCTTGCATTCATCCTTCACTTGCTGACATTCTACACATTTAGCCACAAAATCAGCCATTTCTTTCTTCAATTTCGGCCAATAGTAGAACATTTTAATGGTTTTGAGAGTCTTCTGGTACCCTCGGTGGCCTCAATATGGCTTGAAATGGAACTCTCTCATTATGAGCCTCTTCAATTCATCATCATTCGGCACATAAATTATGTTTTTGAACCTAATTAGGTTGTCGTCTGTGTTGGGTGCAATATTTGAGGATTTTTTAGGCATCCTTTCCCCATTTTTACTCATTGAACCTACAATTTCCTCAGTTCAATGTCACTCTCTCTTATAAAGAAGCAACCTTTTCCTTTGACATGTTATTATGATATTTTCTGCTAAGTATTGAACGAAACAATGCTTTCTTTGGGATGAATAACCAGGGTATCTTTGGAAGAGTTCTTTTGAATGTTTTTCTTTTAGGTGTTGCCATAACTACTAATAGCCATGGGTGAACAGGTGTTGTTGTTATTTGTTGTTACATAGTGTGAGTTGTTGTTACTTGTTGTTACACCATGGGTTTTCCATTTCTTGTTATTACACCACAAAGCTGTTGTTACACTGTGAATTGTCAAGATTGTAGCTGCCATTTTCAAAGACAACTGTCAAGGGCCTCATGAAGTAATTCCATGAGGACAGTTAAGAAAATCTTAGCAGCTACAATTGTGTCTAAACAAGAGTGGTGTAACCATACCAAATATTTATTAAAAGTAGTTTGTAACAATTTCTATCTTTTTATCATTTATGTTAGCTTAATCAACATGAGAATCGCAAGATTCTCATGACTAATTCGTTTCCCTAATCTTGGGGCTTTGTAAATACTTTATAAAAGAGCTTAGTCTCATGAGAAAAGGACGACGACGAAACAAAGATAATACTGACATTCTGATCTTGTACTTTTCCACTATTTTAATACAAGCATATATCTGGTGATGTTATTGCAATTTCGTGTTGAATTCTTAAATAGTTTTCCTTTTACTCCTGCACCATACTAGGGAGGAAGGGCCCTCCTCTTTAGTAGGGATCACAGTGTTAATAGGATATTTGTATTTTATGTGTTAGTGCGGATTTATTATTATTGTTGCACATGTTTCATTGTGGGATAGATACACTTCTGCTTTCAGATTTATTGTGTGTTGTTAGGCAGGTTAATCAATTCCATACTAGTCAATTGTTGTTACATCTTTAGTTGATAGTGCATGGGTGCCTATCTTTATTCTAAAGTTTTTATGAAGTGTGGATTCTTTCCTTTCTGAGTGTGTTTCATTCCTGCAATGTGCCTTTTAATTCCCGCAAGCGTGTATTTCCATTCTGCAAGAGTGCTTTAAATTTTGCAAGTGTGTTCAACGACATCTTTTATGTTTTACCTGGTTGTTACATGTATTGGCACAAATAGTGCAGACATATTTGAAATAAAAATACCTACCCTAGTTGATAATTAATGATTGTGGTTTAGTTACTTTAGGAGTGATAAAACCTCACAAACAATCAGTGACATGATATTCTTCATCCCCACCATCTTGTAACAACGTTTCTCTCATTTGCTAATATTTTTAATCATTTTGTCTCACATTCTTGACCCTTCCTACCAGGTCCATTTTGTAAGAGCTTATGGTTTTCAAGTGATTCACTTGAATTCTCCTACTAAGTGCATTAGCAACCCTATTCTCTTTTCCTTTGATGTAATTGATCTCAAAGTAAAACTCACTAAGTATGGCCAACCATATAGCCTATCTTGCATTCAAATTAGGTTGCTCAAACAAATACTTTAGCCCACTATGGTCTTTCATAAGTGTAAATTTCATGCCGAGGAGGCAATGCCTCCACATCTTCAATGCATGAATGATGGTAGCCAACTCTAGTTCATGAGTCACATAATTTACCTCATGCTCATCCAGTTTCCTTTACTCATAACAAACTACCTATCCTTCCTACATCAAGAATCCACCGAGCCCTTCCTTACAAGCATTTATGCATACCATAAAATCCTTCTCTGGATCTACAATCCTCAACGATGGTGCATTCGTGAGCAACTGTTTCAATTGTTCAAAGATTACTACACATTGAATGATCCACTCAAATTTATTTCCTTTTCTTTGTAAGGATGTGATAGGATGGCCTATCTTGGAGAAGTTTCAAATGAATCTCCTATAGTAACTTGTCAATCCCATGAATGATTTGATCTCACTCACATTCTTTGCAGTTGGCCACTCAATTATAGCATTGATCTTCTATGGGTCAACTGATATCCCTTCTTTGGAGACAATATGCCCCAAATAGTGTATATGTGACAGAAAAATGTCACACTTTTGGAGTTTTGCATAGAGCTTATGTTCCCTCAGCAATTGTAGTATTGCAACCAAGTGCTTCTTATTCTCATCCTCAATCTTTGAATATACTAATATGTCATTGAAAAATACAATGAAAAACTTGTCAAAATAAGGATGCAACACATTGTTTATTAGCACGTGAAAGTGGTAGGGGCATTAGTAAGCTCGAAGGGTACCACTACAAACCCATAGTGTCCATACCTTGTCTAGAAAGTAGTCTTATGAATGTCCTCCTCCTTGATTCTTACTTGATGATATCTTGACCTCAATTCAATCTTTGAGAAGATTGTTTCTCCCATCAACTGATCAAAGAGATCATCAATCTGTGGCAATGGGTACTTATTCTTTATAGTCACCTTGTTTAATTGCCTGTAGTCAATGCATAATCTAAGGTTCCCATCATTTTTCTTGACAAGCAATACAGGTGCTCCCTATGGAAAGAGCCCTTATCCAGAATCTCCTTTAGCTGCAAATTTGGCTTGACCAACTCAGGGGAACTCATCCGTTATGGTGCCTAGGATGTTGGTGTTGCTCTAGGTACCAATTCAATAGAGAAATCTATTTCTCTTTGAGGAGGTAATCCAGGAACCTCCACTGAAAATACATTTGCATATTGTTGTAGGATTGAGTATCTTTTCAACCGCGTTCACTTTCCTTATTCTCAGTGTCACTTTTATCCTTCTTGTCACTAGAGACCTGCACTATAAAAAACATACATCCCTTTATGTTGTTGAGCTTGGCTTTTATAGCCATGATCAGCCTCACTGAAGTAGGCTTCCTCCTGCCCTGCAAAATTTTTCTTTCTCCTTACTCATTTAAACATTCAGTTTCCTTTTCAAAACATCCCACTTTGGTCATGTGCAAGTACAACCAATCCATGCCCAATACTATGTTGTACACACCCAATGGCAATAAATTCAAATGTGTTGTTTGTAGAAATTAATGTGTAGATTCTAAACTTGTAGTGTCCTATTTTTCCTAGTATAGTTTTTTCACTCCTATCAAAGGTTATTTTTGACGAGTTATATATGGCATATTGATCACTTGATTGAGGAACAATGTTTTATACACATAGTTCTATTTCCTCTTATGTTTATGTATGGCAGATTGATACTCGATTGGGGAACAGTTTTTTATATAGTTATATTTCCTCTTATGTGTAGTATCATTGATTATGTGTTTTAATTGGTTTAGGTTAAGTAAATGTTATACATATGTTTCTCATTCTCACAATTATGGAATGGCTTTCTAGAAATAAAAAGTTGTGTTTAGCATCTCAAGCATGAATTTCCAAAAATAGTAAATTCCCTTGCATAAATTGGTAATCAAACGTAGTTTAAGGAAAATCACCTAACTTATCATTAATCAATCCTAATAGTTCAATCTTGACTTAATACTCAATATTATTAATATTGTTATTATATTTTATGAGGCTATGATATTATTATTAAAAGGGAATTACATGTCAAATTCACCTCCTCAATGATCCAGGTGGATATTGGTGGCCACCCGTCTATTCCACTTGGACCCTCACCATTTTTTCTTTCATTTTTTCAATTTCCTTAATTGTAGCACAGTTTACTATTTTTGGCAGTTTTTCGGGTCCTGAACATCCGGAGCCATTTTGAGGCCCTAAACGATGTGTGTTTTGGCAAAATTGCTCAACGATTTCTATGGAAATCACATTGACCGTTGTATTCCTTGGAGAGATCTTTCCAACGAGGTATCATACGTGTCAAACAGAGATAATATGACCAAGTTACGACCCTGGGATGTTGGTTGCCCAACTAACCCCAATGGGGCCCATAAACTCTTGGTGTTACATCTCCTTGAGTTAGGGTTTTGGTTGTTTATGTTTTTCTCTTATTGTTCAATAAAAATCCCTTGAGCCTCATTGTAACTCAGTTCAGAGGCATGTAGCTGTCACATCTCTTCTCATAAATAAGCTACCATCGCCCAAGTTATATTATTTTCATTATGTTTGTAAGCATTGTTCAGTATTTTTCTATTAATGAAATGAAGTGTTTTTCTGCTGCATTTATGTGTTTATGATTATATCTAAAATTTGTTGCATTCCTGTTTAGGTTCAGATCAATAGTATCAGAGCGATTTGCTCTTTCTCTGTTTTTCTTTGCATGTCCCCAATGAGGTCAGGGTATAAGGAGTTAGGGCTTGATCTAGTTAAACCATTGCAAGATCAACCTCGCAAAACCTGACAACCTCCCATGGCGGAAGAAAAGAAAGATGAGGGGGCAGGAGATACTTTGAAAATGTTGCTCAAGGAAGCCCTAGGGACATGATGATGGATAACTTTGCCCAGATCCTTCGACGGCTACCCACAGGCAATGCATCTTCATCCAGCAGCCACTTTGGAGGCGCAACTCCTTTTAAGGTAAAAAGCTAACTTCGATATTCCCATATTTGAAGGTTTGTTAGATGCAAACGTTGTAGATAAATGGTTAAATATGTTGGAAGGATATTTCTCTTTTCAAGACTTTTCCAATCGAGAAAATATTATTTTTACACTTCTCAAAGTCGCCCCACACGTCCATACTGTGAACAAAAGGGCGAGAGTGAACCCTCATTGTTTTCAGTCGTACCCACTTGGAATTCTTTCTGAGATTCCATCAAGGAACAGTATTACCTTGTCGGGAGCTATGAAGATAAATACATAAAGTAGACCATGTTGCAACAGGGAAGGGACCAAGATGTGCCAAAGTTCACAAATATTTTCCATACCCTTCGCACGAAGTCGGGTATCAAGGATACTGAGCGGAATTTTGTGCTCAAGTACCACGGTTTTCTACGCAAGTACATCTAGGATGAGATGGAGTTCTTGAACATCTCCTCGCTCGGCACGACATATCGGTACATTGTAAAGATTGAGCAGAAGTTTAAACAGAAGAAGTGGGACTTTGCATCTACAAATCCAAAGCAAGCGAAAGGCACCCCCAAACCACAGAACAAGGGACCAAGCCAAGGTAGGGCTACCCAGGACAATCCACCGAAGTCGCGAGCAAAGAACAACACCATGAAGATGAAGAAGGACATGGGAAAATGGTGTGAGTTCCATAAGAGCTCCACTCACAATGCAAGTGAGTGTCAGGCCAAGCAGTCATTGGTAGTCAAGCTAAAGGCTTTCGAATCAGACGCAGGTTCCGATTCTGAATCATAACCCGATAAGGGAACCGACAAAGGGAAGCGGATAATTGATGTGGATCCCAGTACCACTATGGCCACCACAAAGATCCAGAAAATTGAGCCTGAAGATCCAAAGGAAGGGGAATGATTCTTCCACTCACAGATGTGGGTGAAGGGTTCTCTGGTGCAGTTCATTGTCGACATCGGGAGCCAAAAGAACCTCATTTCAGCAAAGCTCGTGAAGCAGTTGGGCCTAAAGTCTACAGCACATCCACACTCGTAAACCATCGGGTGGTTTAACCAAGGACGAGATCTTCACGTCAGCTAGCAGTGTCGCCTTCCCTACAGCATCAAGCCCTTCATGGATGAGGCACTGTGTGACGTTGCTCCTCTTGAAGTTCCTGATGCATTGTTAGGACAACCATACTTGTGGAAGCGACATGATGTATATGAGTCTAGACCTCATTCTATTATTATTATTTTGGCTAATAAGTTGTATAGGATACCGAAGGTAGCCCCGCCTACCGCCATCTCTTTGATCATTGCAAAGCAAGGCAATAAGATCGATTCCCAGACCAAGAAATTTGTTTTTCTTATGATTCGCCCCTAAGGCAAGAAGAAGGTTGTGGCCACGGCTTCCAGGCAGGGCTCCTCTGCACAGTAGCAACATATGGACAAGGTCGTGGAGAAGTACAGGGATATTTTTACCTCACCCACAGGGGTACCTCTGCATTGTCAAATCAAGCACTCCATTGACCTGACCTCGAGCTCACCCCTGCCCAATGGAATGATCTATCGACACTCTATTCTAGAGAATGATGAGATCAAGAGGAAATTTAGGAACTACTGCAAAAATGGCACATCAGGCCAAGATTGTCAACCTATGGGAGCCCAATTGTATTGGTACAGAAGAAGGATGGGACCTAGAGGCTCTGTATTAACTATCAGGTGCTTAACAAGATCACTATTCAAAATAGGTACTCAACCCCGCGAATTGATGACCTTCTGGACTAGCTCAAGGGGGGGAAATATTTCAGCAAGATTGACTTTAAGTCAGGTTATCACGAGGTGCCTATCAAACCCTCTGATGCGTGGAAGATTTCCTTCAAATCCAAGGAGGTCCTTTTCGAATGGTTGGTCATGCCGTTTGGATTGATGAACGCCCTTGCAACTTTCATGAGACTGATGGACGACATCTTGCAACCCTTCACCAATGCATTCATAGTGGTGTATTTAGATGACATCTTGATCTTCAGCCAGAGTTGCAAAGAGAAACTCCACCATATTCGAGAGGTCCTTCAAACCCTTCAACAACAAAAGTTGTGTGCTAAATTGGAGAAATGCACCTTTGGCTTGACCCAGGTTCAATATCTGGGGTACATCATTGATGAGCAGGGTGTGCATGTGGACCCATCCAAGATACAAGTCATTCGGGATTGGCTAGCTCCAACCACTCTAACACAGCTCCGCAACTTTTTGGGTCTTGCCAATTTCTATCGTAGGTTCGTGTAAGGGTGCTCTCATATCACTTAGTCTTTAAGTCAAGTCACCAATGGAGGAGCGAAAGAAAAGTTCTTTTGGTTGGAAACCCAACAATGAGCATTCTCCGAGTTGAAGAATCGCATGTGTTTTGCACCAGTGCTCACGTTACCAAACATGCAACAACCATTTGAGATTGAGACAAATGCCTCTGACTATTCTATTGGTGTGGTTCTTACTCAGCATGGCCATCTAATGGCTTACCACAGTGAGACACTTTCAGACATAGTCTAAAAGTACCCCACTTACAACAAAGAAATGTATTCCATTGTGAAGGCCTATCGTCAATGGAAACTTTACATTCTGGGGAAGGAAACAGTCATCCACATAGACCACCAGCCTCTACAGTTCATACAAACACAAGGGAAGTTGCAGAACGATCGCCATCAGAAATGGTCCACCTATCTGCAACAATTCCATTTGAACATTAAGTATGAGAAGGGAGGCACTAATAATGTCGTTGATTGCCTCAGCCGACCACTGGTCATAGCTCTAATCATTGTGCTAAACTCTTGTGGGCACGAAACATTGGGGTGGCCACATATTTACAAGGGCAATCTAGAATTCGACAGCATATACCAAACACTCCTCGAAGGGAAGAAAGTTCCAAATTTTCACCTTCGAGATGGACTGTTATGCCACTTGGGAAACATCTATGTTCCTTCAAGTTAGTGTGCCAAGATGATTTGGGAGGTGCACTACAGTCGAGTAGTTAGACATTTTGGAGTAGAGAAAACAATGGTGGTATTGTAGAAGTATTTGTATTGCCTGAAACTTTGTCAGGATGTTGGGAAGTACATTAGATCTTGCACTGCCTGTGTCATTGCCAAACCAACCATCAAGAAGCAAGGCCTATATACTCCTCTACCTACTCCTAGTTGGCCTTGGGAATCTATCTCCATGGATTATATGTCGAGCCTTCCTTCTACTAAGCACGACAATGATTTTGTTTTTGTGGTCATTGACAGATTCTCTAAGATGGCCATCATGGAAGCCTGTAAGAAGAGTATCATAGCAGAGGCCACTGCTAATCTCTTCTTTGGGAGAGTGTGGGTACACTTTGGGATCCCATAGTCCATTATCTTAGATCGAGATAGCAAATTCTTGAGAGCATTTTGGTCAAGTCTCTGGTCGATGTTGGATACAAAACTTACTAAGTCCACGACTTTCCATTCCCAAACTGATGGCCAAACAGAGGTTGTCAACAGGATGATTGTACACATTTTGCGCATGTATAACTCGAAGCATCCATGCACATGGGAAGAAAGTCTCCCCTTTTTCTAACATTGCTACAACATAGCTCTCCACAGCTCAATAGGCCACAGCCCCTTTCAGGTAGGGCTGGGATTTCAACCATCATGCCCCATTGATGTGGTCATACCATTTGTAGTCACTTAGGTAGATTCGGCTCACGTGCAATCCAAAGATGAAAGGGCTAACATCTTCATTGAGTGCATTCAACACATCCACCAACAGGTCCATGCTATATTGGACAGAGCTAATGCTAAGTACAAGCAACACCATCATCAACATCAAGTGCCACACAAGTTCAAGGTGGGCAACAAAGTTTGGCTACATTTGCAGAAGGAGTGCCTTGCTGGACCCCACCACAAGCTTTGCCTACTCTGTTATGGGCCATATACCATCACCAAGGTCATTGGTGATAACGCCTTCAAGCTCAGCATCCCACCATTCCTTGGTCTGCACCCAGTGTTCAATGTAGATCACCTTCAGCCATACTGTCCACCATTGTTGGACACATCTGACATTGCAGAACAACTCACACCAACAGAGCTCAACCCAGACTGCATGGGACATGTCATAATTGATCAGATCATGGACACAGATCAAGAACACTCAACAACAAAGGATACAACTATTCGAGTTGTCAAAGCAGACCAACTCCTTCACCAAGGCAAATGGCTCACTAGGGACCAAGTTCAGCAGAAGTTTCCTCATCTCATCGAGGAAATCAACACAATGGGGACCATTGCTTCCTAAGGGGGGAGAACCAATCTAGGTGGATATTGGTGGCCACCCACCTATTCCACTTGGACCCTTACCATTATTTCTTTCAGTTTTTCAATTTCCTTAATTGTAGCATAGTTTACTATTTTTGGCAGTTTTTCGGGTCCTGAACTTCTTGAGTCATTTTGAGGCCCTAAACAACGTTTTTTGGCAAAATTTCTCAACAATTGCATAGGAAATCGCATCGCATGCTATATTCCTTGGAGAGATCTTTCCAACAAGGTATCACACACATCAAACGGAGATAATATGACCAAGTTACGACCCTCGGAAGTTGGCTGCCCAACTAACCCCAACGAGGCCCATAAACTCTTGGCGTTACATATTCTCGGTTTAGGTTATGGTTGTTTAGGGTTTTCTCTTATTATTTAATAATAAAAAGGCCCTTGAGCCTCATTGTAACTCAGTTCAGAAGCATGTAGCCTCCACATCTCTTCTCAGAGATAAGCTACCATCCCCGAGCTATCTTATTTACATTCTGTTTATAAGCATAGTTCAGTATTTTTATATTAATTAAATGAATTGTTTTTCTATTGCATCTCTGTGTTTATGATTATATCTATAAGTTGTTGCGTTCCTGTTTAAGTTCGGATCACTCAATCACTTCACACCTCTCTCCTTCATTACTCTCATGGCTCTATGTAACTCTCTCTCTCTTAAATAATACATTACACTCTCTTTTATTCACTCATCAAAGAATGGTATATTCCTCTTACACACCTTAAAGAGATGTCATAAAATATTCCACTTATGCTCTCTTTAGTGCATATATTACACTCTCCTTAACTAAGGCATGCATACCTCTCCTTAATGGCATAGGTTACACTCCTCTAAATGGAATACAAGGCATGCATATTACTCCTCCTTTATGACAAGAATTTGTTGCTCCTCCCATATATGAGTCTCATGTATTCTCACTTGGGAGGAGTGTGTTGTGATGCCAAGAGTGGTAGAGGCTTGAGGAAGATTGTGAGAGGGAGAGATATGGAGAGTAGCCAATTTCTTCCAAAATAACTCTAAAATTCTTACTAAACTCCTAAGTAGATCTAGCTATTGAGGTTGAACATAAGTGGTATTGAGAGGAAGTGAAAATTATCTTCCTTAATTTTCATTGCATATCTCTCTACTATTGTATTTTATTATTGCTTGTGAGCTTTTGCAGCTCAGGGGTTCCAGGGTGAGAAGTTCTTCCTGGATATGGTTCGGAGGAAAACGGGATGGTTCATAATGAGTTGGTAAGGATATTGGAGCTTGAACATACTCTCATTGGAGCTGGAGCACATTCCCATATTCTTGGAGTTTTATGAATTCACTATCATATATGCTGATAGCATTATATTGTGTCTTTTTGTAGTTCATTACATCGTTTTTTTCTTATTTGGTTGTTGGCTGAAACTTAGATGTATATAAAATGTTACACACTAAATGTTGAAGAATTTTTGCAATAGTTGTAGTTCATTTTACATAAAATGAAATTGTATATTTTTGTTACAAGTTGATTAGCAACAGGTCTTAATGGCTGAATCATTCAAGTTGCCATGAGTTTGATGAAAACATCTTAATAGCATAAATTTGGTTTTTTCTTCCCCTTGTACAGTTGTAGATAAGTTTTCACATTATGTGTTTGACATAAGTGATAAATGAGATAGTAGGAATTTGTGTTTTGTTGTTGTTTTTAAGAATCACATTCCTAGGAATTTCTATTGTGATTCATCTCAACATTAGGGGGTCTTAGTACCCAAAGGCCATGTCACCCCAACTTTGATTTCAAAAAATAGCTTTTTAGACTCTAATTCTCTAATCGGGTTTATTTTGTAGATTTGTTGTTGCCTGTATGAACTACCTATTGTTTTGTTTTCCTGATTTATTTATTTTTTTATCTTGGATTTACATGGTGATCTATATTGATGAAACTAAAATATTCTATGCACTTGAAATTCTTGTTTTACAGTCTTATGAAGTGTGGAATTAGAACTTACAAATCCTCTTGATACATTTCCTATATATATTGCATCTATTGCTCCATACTTTGTAAACTCTTAGGAACATGTTGACAGTGCTGGAAATTTGTCAACGAAGGGGGGCTCCCCGATGTGAAGTCCCAATTAGACCTCACATCATTTGGAATAGGATCCCCATCTAGAGTATCGGCCAGGTTTGCATATATTCTTTTAGATTTTCCTTAGCTCTAACTATCAGCAAGAGAGAGGAGTGAAAATGTGCCTTTGAAAAGCAAGGGGGTGTTCTTGGTGAGTGTTCGGTCGTATGTGTGTAGAATTTGTTTCACTGTGAAGGGGGAAGAGAAGTGATCCTCTAAGAGAGATATAATAGTACCACCCTAGTAGAGACACACATAAACAAGAAGAATATGTTGAACATCCAATGAAATAGTCCACAAAGATGCGACAATCATTGCAACCATTACAACAAGAAATATCTATCTAATATCCAATAGAATAGTCCACAAGGATGCAACAACGATAATTACTATTACAACACATTCTCAATATGATAAGTTCCAAAATAAATGAAATAGTTCAACTACTTTAGCATAGGAAATCAAACATGAATTACAAGAATTCACAAAATAGTCGTACAAATATTCATAATCCATGAATGAAGAATGTGTTGGCCATAAGGCTTCTAATATTAAGTAAAAGTTCTAAGACACATGTATATAATGAACACCACTAGCTCCAATAGTGGAGCATTGGAGCCACTCCTTGCACCCCAAAAGAACTAGTTTGTCTCTCTAATGCCTTACAGGAGGAGCCAAGGTGAAAAGTCCTTTGCTCATACAATGAGGGTGCATATATAACCAAGAGGTGATGTTTCACCTTCCTTGTGTCTCTTTGACTACCCAATGACTGTTTGACTTCCTATTTTTTTTTACTTTACATGACTCTTCATATTCTGAATGTGTCCTTTGGACTTCCACTTTACAATACATTTTCCAATATAGAATTACATAATCCACAACTGATGTGGCACATGATGACTCATGACAGGACATGATAGGACAATGATGACATGGACTACATGATGATGTGGAAGTGCCAAGTTGTTTTTCTTGCTACTTCTTTCTTTATGTCTTCAATAAACGATGCGTCCAATGCTTCATCTTCATGATGGACATGCTTTTTTTTCATATCTATCCTCCAAAGGGTTGTAAATCAGATGGAGTCTTCAAGCAATCTTGATCTTTGGTCTTCTATTCTAGCCCAATATTCCTTCATCTTTGTGTTTGATGATCTTCTTATTTCTTCAGCTCCATATGTGTTTTCTAGCATGTCCTCCTTCTCCATATCCTTCTTCATCATCTTGTTATAGCATGATAAAGTTCCTGCATCTGTAATCCACTCATGGCAAGATGACATCAGTCCGATAAACCCGTAGTCTAAGATGTTGCATGATAATCCACTGACTAAGCTAGATTCGGATGGAAGGTCGAGGGAGAGGCTCAGTGACTACACAATTGCATAGCTTAGGGAGTTAATGGTAAGGCTTGAGCCTTGAGACTACATAATGAGTAGTTCAATCTTGGACTTAGCAAAAAGATTGCGCAGTTGGGGAGCTCAGGGAGCCAGGTTGAGGGATTGAACATTGATTTTCCCATTTCACAGTTCTGGAAGACCAAGGATCCCAGGGGATTGTGCAATTGTGCATTTCAAGAGCTTGGGGTTGAAGCTTGGGCCTTGAGATTGCACAATGCGCAGTTTAGGTTGGACTATATAGGCAGATTGCATAGTTTTGAGGCTCCATGAGTCAGTGTGCATGGTTTTGTACTATTTCTATCAACTGCGCAATTCTGGGAGAAAGAGCGGACTTGGTTATTATGCAGTTGTATAGTTTAGGAGCTCAGGGTTAGGGCTTGAGTGCTGAAACTATGCAGTGCACAATCCTGGAAGGTAGGAGCTGTGCATTGCCAGTGTCAAGAGGCAGGGTTGCAGCTTGAGGGCTGGGGTTGCGCAATGCGCAGTTCAAGAAGGCCAGATGAGGTTAAGTTGCTGTGAATTTTATGAAATTTGGCTAAATTTGGGATTAGTGAAACTGATGTGAATAGTGATAGGACTTAACTATGATCACACACTTAGAGTGCTTGATTACACAACATAGATAATCTAGAAAACATTAACAACATACTTCCCTCAGTGCAACAACCTTGATGCAACTTACGACAAGTGTGACACTAAAGATACACTTTGCAGCGACCACGATAACACTTGTGAGACAGTGTTTAAAAATTTGGAAATGAGTGCAACAGAGGATAACATGGTAAGATCAACTCATATACACAAGGAGAACCTCTTAAAACCACCAAAACAAGCTTATGTACATTGTGCAACACTTAACATGCCAAAAGGTGACAAGTGCTAAAGTGCGAACGACACTTGCGATATGCAAACGATAATGAAAGAAACACATACCAGAGTGAATATAACATGAAAACGACACTAATTAGAGTGAAAGAAATAAAAAGTGATAGCTGAAAACATGAAAATGACACTCGCGAAAACAAAGGTGCGCGAAAGTGATAGTTTGCAAAACTCACCGAAATAGAAGTAAAAACACGGCTAGAAGTGAGAAACTATTGATGACAGTGCGCATTGACTATCGACATGGATTGGACATCGCACAAGCACAATATTGATGGGGTGTGTTATGCTTGTTTAAGCTTGCGTGAAAGAATGCACTCATGAACTTGTTGCAGACTAAGCATGTGTGAGAAAGTACCCTCGACACTTCCATTCCAAGCAGGGAGCTTAAAAGCATCAACTAACCAAGAAGTGACTACGAAACGACTACCGAAGACCTGCAGTAGGCTCCAAAATTCAAGTCTAGGCAAATTTTGGAGGTTGTTTCTCGTAGCAACAACAAAACACCTAAGCCTGTACTCCTGTTATCCTATCTATGAACCTGTTATTCTAGTCTTGGAGCTTATGTTGGCTATTCACTCCAATAAATTGCTACTATAGAATATTTAGACCTCCAATATGCCTTTTCCTCCATGAATCAGACATCTCTCCTAATAATAATCCTCCTGACCCCTGGAATGAATATCTTATATGCCTTAGAAGTCTTACTGTACCCAATAAACTACCCCTTCTTTGTAGTCTAATCCAACTTTGAATGTTTATCCCATGGAATACTACAATATGCTAGCTACCAAATATCCCGAAGTGGTTGCAATATGGCTTCTTCCCAGTTAATGCTTCCTCCAATGTCATCTTTCCCAATGCCTTATGTGGGACCCTGTTCTAAATATATATAGTTGTATTGCATGCCTCTACCCATAAGTATCATGGCATATCCTGGTCGTACAACATGGGCCTTGTTGCCTTTGATATTTAACGTTTCTTCCTCTCAACAACCCCATTCTTATGCGAGTTGTACAGAACCATCCACTCTCTCTTTATCCCCTCCCTAGTACATAATGCCTCAAAATATTTTCCTATGTACTCACCTTTGTTATCTGGACAAAGAACCTCCACCTTCTTTCCTTTCGAATTCTCCACAAGAGCTTTGAACTCTTGGAAGCGACTGAAGACCTCATCCTTGGTCTTAAAGAAGTATATTCGGGTCTTCCTAGAGTAATAATTAATAAATGCTACAAACTACTTGTACCCTCTAAGATAATACATTAATATTAGACCACATATATCAGAATAAGTTAGATCAATAACACCTTTGAATCTGGTGTCACTCCTTAGAAAAGTTTCCTTAGCAAACTTCCCCAAAACACATCATCATGTTCTGTTCTAACCTCTGGAACACCTGTCATTGTCACCCGAGAAATATAAGTGCCCCATGATGGATATGGCCCATCCTCCTATGCCATATCTCTCCCTGATCTCTTGGATCACCTCTACTCATTAGTGCCTTTGGAGTATCTAATTGCAACTTGTAAAGTTTATCACTCATGAATCTAATAAATATGGGAGGAGTCCATTCTTGGCGCTTTATCAACACCTTTTGTCCTCTACATAGCACATTGTACCCATTTCCTAAAGAATATATAAGAAAATAAAATTCATCCCCATTCCTGGCACATACAACACATTATGGATGGGAATCGACTTGCCAGACTCCCTCTAAAATAGAATAGTCCCCCTCCAAACTATATTACACTTGGACTTGTTCCCCATCTCAATATGGAATCTGTTTTCCTCCTCCTTATAGTTGGAGAGTATTATTTAACTCATATCATATGAAATGAATTCCCACAGTCTATATATAAAACACCTTGTGAGGTTGAGCTAGTCAGGAAAGCTATGAGTGCGAACTCATGTTCCATCCTACTAGAAAGCTCATCTACACTTGTTGAAGTTGTCATATGATTCTAGCCCTTATTTTCACCTTTCTTCCTCTGTAGGAAATTCATGACATAGTGGCCAAACTCATGAAAACCATAGCACTTGACCTTTGAAAGGTCCTTCTTTTTATTCTCTCCTTTGGGGTTAAGTCATTTGTTAGAACCCTTCTTTTATTTTCCTTTCCCCAGTAGAGCAGTGTTTTCGTATTCTCCCTCACTTTTCTAGGTATTGCTATTATTTCCACTGACAAGACTCAGCCTAAGATGCTCCTGAGTGAAATCGCTCCACAAACGATCCCAACTCTGTAGGGTATCTCATCCATTAATCACTTAAATGAATACATCCCACTACTTTGAGAACCCATTCAAGTTTGTTCTCATGAGCTTGTCATCGTCTAGTTTCTCTTGGACAACTGCTAACTCGTCCTTGAAATTTTTTAGCCCAATGAGGATCCGAGTATTTCTCAGCTTCTCTATGAGAATCAACTTCCTATTCATTGTAGCATTCTGGACAAAATTAGTATGACATTCCACATCTTCTTGGCTTTATCTAAACTCTAGGATATGTGGAATGATATGATCCTTGACCCAATCTAGGAATATTGCCTCGCCTTGGAATATTCCTTCTTGTATGAAAGAAGTTGTGCTACGTTTATTGGCACAACTATAACATTCATCGCATATTCCCTAATACCATTATCTTCCAGCAACAATAAAATCATGGCTTTCCAGACACCAAAGTTAGATGCACCATCCAATATGTCATGATCTCTCAATCTAGCCGAACCCATTTTGAAACCCTTGGAAAATATAAGCAAACCCCAAGTAAATATGAAATAAATGGAACTAACTTTTATAATCCCTCATTCTTTTCTTCTTGTATCTCGCGTAGCTAGGATTCTTTTGCCATCATATACCATGAGAAATTTTTGTTGCAGTTAATCTAGTAATTATTCACCTACCTTTTAATGATTATTTGTCCCATAAAATTAATTTACTACAAA
>APFE030632722.1:90398-111620 GCA_000404065.3 Pinus taeda | reverse complement strand
TTGCCCAATTCTGACACTGGACCAAAACTGACCCCTTGGAAAATGTGCTCAAGCAAGGTTCTGCCCCCTATCACAGGCCTGCTCATGGTTCCGCCACCTGCAATTCATCTACCTCAAAATACATGCACACTCTCTCCTCTCGCCACACTGTGCATAAGTGTTTAAATATAAATTGGTGGGCGGATAAACCAAAGAAGGACCATTGGGCGCAATGGCAAACATGGAAATTTGTTGAGGAGGGGTCGAGGGATCAAATCTTGCCCCTCCTGAATTAACCTATGTATCTTTGTTTATGGGTTAATGTTGGGTGGCGGGTCCATTGTTTTGGGTGGCCCACCCCCATTTCCGTTGGCCACTTTGTTACATATGGGTGAGGTGGAGCGGTAGCGGGGTTGACAGCCCGTGCCTCCCACCATATATTCAATGTTTGTTGTGGACTCTGGGGGTGGCGAGGTCATGGCCACCCACCCCAATTCAACTTGATTTTTTTTTTCTATGGTGGTTCCAGGGGCAGCGAGTCATGGCCGCCTGCCCCATATTATATATATATATATATAACCACCATTTATTAAAATTTGTCCAAAACCTTAGGCATACTAGACAAAGTAATGGACCCACAATTTCGCCCGAAAAACTGGCTGGATTCCGGTGTCAGATTCCTGCCAAATTAAGCCCTCCTTAAGCTCGCCACATGGGTAAGTCAACCCAAAACTTTAACTACTTCTATCTTCTTCATACAGACTCAGATTGGAGTGTCGTTTGTGCCGTTGGAATCAGGGTGATGATTACTTCGACTGATGTCAAGTTAATCGACTTTCTGCCACTTTGATTTTTGAGCCTTTTTCATGCCACTGGTGTCTGGAGATCCAACTGGATCAATCCTCCCCATTGAGGAGCTTTTGGATTGCCAAAAGTTTTATTAGTCAATTGGAAAGTGAGGGAATTGTTCCCTCACTCTTTATTTTCCAGCCATTTTTCCTTGCTAGGGTGCATCCCTTTGAAACCAACTCAAAGGTATTCCACATCTCCCCATCATGAAGTCCTAGTCCTTCTATCAAGGATGATATCTTTCGGCAACTCATCGAGATACTCTGGTGCAAAATCATCAATTGTAGGAATTGATCCCACCTCTTCGGTGTCCACAATCAATGGTGGCTCATAAAGCTTTAAGTTTTCCACATTCACTATGGAGTACATTTGCATATATGTCGGCAAATCGAGACGAAAGGCATTGTCTCCAATCTCCTCCAAGATGGTGAATGGACCATACTGGATTGGTCACAATTTCTTCCCTTCTCCTTCATTCTGTCCTTATTGATATGGAACCACACTTTGTAGCCCACTTGAAATTGATGGTCGACTCGGTGTTTTTCATGTCGAGCCTTGTACCGGGCTTGACTTTTCTCCAACTTCTCCTGTACTGCTTGGTGAATCAATTAGATCTGCTAAATGAACCATTGTGTTTTGTCCCTGTTATCACGTCCACTGGAGTCATATTCCCTTCCAAAGACCATATCAAAAGGATCTTTGGGTAGGTAGCCAAAACATTTCTCAAATGGTGAGCGATGCGTAGATGAGTGCACTGCTCAATTGTAGGAATGTTGCACATATGGAAGATGCTCATCCCACAACTTAGGATGTTTTCCACAATAGCCTTGCAACAAGTGTACCATGGTGCAGTTGAAAACCTATGTCTGTCCGTCAGTGTGTGGATGAAATGTCGTGCTTCTTTTCAACTTGGTGTCCATCATCTTCCACAAGCTGGTCCAAAAATCTCCGAGAAAGCAAGAGTCCCGATCTAACATAATCGATGTGGGTAACCCAAAATGGACCCAAACATGTTAAAAGAAAATATAAGCAATCTACTTTGCAGTTATCTTCTTTTTACAAGGCATTAAAATACACATCTTACTAAAACGGTCAACGACGACATACAAATAGTCGTGACTTTTTCTAGACAAAGGCTAACCTCCTAACAAATCCATCGACACAATTTCCCATGGACGACTTGGAATAGGGAGTGGTGTGTAGAGACCGAATTTTTTATTAGAGGGCTTTGAAACATAACACATAACACATCCCTTTACATAACGAGTCACAATGTTCTTCATATGAGGCCAAAAACAAAATCTTTGTACATGACACAAAGTTTTTTCAACACCAAAATGACCAGACACAACGAAGGTGTGGGCCTCCCAGATTACATGTACCCTTTCCCCTATGGGTATGCACAATTTTCCAAGGTGATACATCAGTTTCCTCTGCAAGTGATAGTTGTCCACCTGTGAACCATGAGTTAGTTTTGCATAAATATCCTTAAAGTCATCATCGTTAGCATATTGTTTAGCATAATTTTCAAATGATAACGAAGCATTATGCAAAATAACAGAAGCAGAAATAGTGAGATAACATATCGGCCACTTTGTTGCTAATGCCCTTCTTATACTTTATTACTAGATGAAATTGTTGAAGAAAACCCATCCACCTGAAATGACGAGCCTGTTGCAACTTGGCTTGTGACTGAAGATACTGCAAGGGCTGATGATCCGTATGGATGATGGTCTCCTTGCCGATTAGGTAGTGTTTCCACTTTTTCACACTCTGGTCCAAGGCATATAACTCTTTGTCATAAGTGGGATATTTTATCACAACTTGAGAGAATTTCTTTGAATGGTAGCATATCGGCTTCTTTTGTTGCATCAGTACAACTCCCATGGCATATCCGCTAACGTCTATCTCGATCTCGAATGGCTACTAGAGATTTGGTAAGGCCAAGACCAGTGCGGTGCTGATCTTTTCTTTCAATGTTTCGAAGGACTTTTGCTTCTTTCCTCCCCATTGAAATACTTGCTTTACACTTGTTAGTGTGTGTAGAGGTGTTGCAATAATAGAGAAATTGGCAATAAATTTCCTCCAATACTGTAATACACCCAAAAAGCTACGAACCTCGGTTACACTAGTACGCTTAGGCCAATTTACAATTGCTTCAACTTTAGAAGGATCAATTTTTAACTGACCATGACCAACAATATGACCTAGTTAAACCAAAGAGGTTTTTCCAAACTCACACTTTGACAATTTTATATAGAGTTTTTCTTTTTTCAATACATCAAGCACTTTCTTTACATGGTAGACATGTTCATTCCAATTTTTACTAAAGACAAGAATATCATCTAGATATACAAGAACAAATTCGTCAATGAAAGGCCTAAAGAGATCATTCATGACCCTCATGAAAGTGGCTGGAGCGTTGCAAAGTCCGAATGGCATCACCATCCATTCGAATAACCCCTGTTTGGTCTTGAAGGTGGTTTTCCACACATCCTGCTCTGCAATTCAGACCCGGTGATAACCACTACGCAAATCCAATTTGGTGAAATAGATAACATTCTTTAATTGATCTTGTAAATCATCAATGTGTGGGAGAGGATAAACGATTTTTCACCGTGATTTTGTTTAGTGCTCGGTAATCCACACACATCCTCCATGTGCCATCTTTCTTCAGCACTAAGACAATTGGTGAGCCGCATGGAGAAGTGCTCAGTTTGATGACCCCTTGGTTCAATAGTTCCTGCACCTGATTTTTGATCTCCTCCATCTCAATAGTCGACATCATGTACATGCCAATATTTGGTAAAGGAGCGTCACACTGCAAATGAATCACATGTTGGATTTCGCTCTTCGAATGTAATCCCCTTGGTTCCTGAAACATCCCATCATAATTAGAAATTAATTCACATAATTCCTTTTTATGCACATGATCACAACCATGGAAAGCATTGGATAATTCTGCATATTTCCCCCTTACAACCATAAGCATGCAACCCTTACTGGAATTCATCAACCTCTTCATTTGTCCTGCACTTACAAGGTTGGCATTGATTTTAGTTTGATGAGCCCTTACAATATATTCTACCCCATCTTTTGTGATTTGGTATTTGTTTTCATGACAGAAGAAGATTCCCTTTCTATCATACAGATATGGACTCCCTAACACCATGCCACAAATATCCAATGGTATCACATCAAGTTCTACCTCATCCACTAACTTAGAAGCGATCACAAAGTTAACCTTTCATTACTTAGTTACATTCAATTTTGCTTTATCATGTATCCATCCAAGCGGGTAAGGTTTTGGATGTGGTCTGGTTTCTAAGCCTAGATTCTTTATCAAAGAATCTAAAATTAAATTTGATTGGGATCTGGTATAAAGTAGAGTTTCCATTTTTGTATGATTTATGACAACTTTAATATGAAATAACTCAATTCTCTTCCGTTCATTAGGAAGAGACTCATCTATTGAACTAGTGCCTTCATGTGATTCGGAATTGACATGAGGTGTAAGAGTACCTTTTGTCCCCGCTGTTGTGATCAATGCTTCATCTCCGAAATCAGATCCAAGGTCTTGCTGCATAGTTGGCACTGTCTTTTGATTGCCTTTTCCTCCATACTTCTTTGGTCTCTTTTCCAGGTACAATTTCCAACAATGATTATCGTCATGACCTTCCTTTTTACAGTGAGTGTAATAAGGCCTTTCTCCTTTGTCTTTCTTCGTTGACATCGTCCTCTTCTCCTTTCCCTTTCCTTTCACTTTGGGTTTGCCATTTGGAGGTTTGAAAGGTGGTTTCTTGAAATGATAATCTCTTTCATTTTTCCCCTGTTCTCAAGATGAATGGCCTTTACACTGGACGAGTCAATAGTAGTTGGTTCAAACAATAATAATGAATGTCTAATGTAACTATGTAATGATCCAACATACTTAGTTACTACTTCAGTTGAGTCAAGTGCAATGCCCAAATTAAGTGCTTGTTTTCTAAGCTCCTCGGTAAAGCTTTGAACATCCTGACCTTTGCCTTGCCTTAAGTATTTCCAATCCATTAAGGCTTTTTGCTTATAACCCAAGGGATAAAATTGTTCCTTTAATGCATAAATGAAACTAGGCCATGAGGAAAGAAGATTACCCACACTCTTACTGCTTTGCAATTTGCTCTCCCACCAGACGAGTGCGGTGCCACTCAGCTGAAGAGAGGCCAACTGAATCTTTGCCTCATCCTCTTCGATCTGCTAAATCCTGTAGTAGATTTCAATCTGCCTAATCCAGTTATTAAGCTTTTTTGCACTACTTTCACTGTTATACATGGGAAGATCAAATTTGACATCTAATTTAAAGCAAGGTTTCTTAGATGCATCCCTAATTTTTATGATGATGGCAATGAGAGGAAGAAGAACTTTCACTCGTGGAAGAAGAAGGAGGGGGTTATTCTCCACCATTTCCATGCACTGAACCTTTTTCTTCTGGATTTCTCTCTTCTTCTTTCTCCAACCTTGAAAGCAACTAACCGATATTTTCTGCCACTATATAGAAGGTTTTGCAGAAATTGTGTTCCTCTTCATGACAAGCCTCTTCATCTGCCATGTTTCTCTTTTAATGTGCACGCTCCGCTTCGAGATTGAAATAATTTAGTTTCCCTTCGCCTCTTTGAAGCTTGTTTCTTGTAAGCATACAAACATGCAATTCACATCTACAAAGACCTGCTCTCATACCACTTGATCCAGGTTCTTTTGCTTTTAGATGTATTAAAGAATTGCATGGATAAATTGCAGCTTAACCATAGAAATTTAATGTTCACATGAGAGAAGAGGAAAAACACATAAAAGCATGAAAAAAGACAAGATACTTGATAATGGAGTTCGTCCAATTTGGACTACGTCTTCGCGCCCTGCTCAATCAATGGGGAGGCCTTCATTCTTTAAGTGGCATGAGAAAATAGAGTACAAGAAACATTTACAAAAATGAGTCTTATACCTCCAATATGGAAAATGGCCGAAAAATGGAGAGCTCTATTGTAGAAATTGGCATCATCATTGAGTTCCTGTCGCGGAGAGGTGAAAAATCGATATAAAACTTGCCCAATTCTTGCACTGGACCAAAACTGACCCCTTGGAAAATGTGCTCAGGCAAGGTTCTACCTCCTGTCACAGGCCTGCTCACGGTTCCGCCACCTACAATTCATCTGCCTCAAAACACGTGCGTGCTCTCTCCTCCCGTTGCACTCTGCATAAGTGTTTAAATATAAATTGTTGGGCGGATAAACCAAAGTAGGATCGTTGGGTGCAATGGCAAACATGGAAATTTGTTGAGGAGGGGTCGGGGGATGAAATCCCGCCCCTCCCGAATTAACCTACGTATCTTTTTTTTATGGGTTAATGTTGGGTGGCGGGTCCGTTGTTTTGGGTAGCCCGCCCCCATTTCCGCTGGCCACTTTGTTACATATGGGTGAGGTGGAGGGGCAGCGGGGTTGGCAGCCCGCACCCCCCACCATATATTCAATGCTTGTTGTGGACTCCGGGGATGGCGGGGTCATGGTCGCCCACCCCAATTCAACTTAATTTTTTTTGGCTATGGTGGTTCTCGGGGCGGCGGGGTCACGGCCGCTTGCTCCGTGTGTGTGTTGTATAATATATATATATATATATAATATAATATATATATATATATATATATATATATATATTATATTATATATATATATATATATATATATATATAATCACCGCCTATTAAATTTTTTCCATATTAGACAAATTAACGAACCCACAATTTCACCCGGAAAACTGGCCGGATTCCGGTGCCAGGTTCTTGCCAAATTGTGCCCTCCTTAAGCTTGCCACATGGGTAAGTCAACCCAAAACTTTGACTGCTTCTATCTTCTTCATACAGACTCGGATTGGAGTGTCATTCATGCTGTTGGATTCAGGGTGATGAGTACTTCGATCTGATGTCAAGTTAATCGACTTTCTGCCACTTTGAATTTTGAGCCTTTTTCATGCCACTAGTGTCTGGAGATCCACCTGGATCAACGACGCTCTTCTAAGCCATAGGGAGAGTCTCATAAATGTATTCTACCATCTTGATAGTCATCTTTTATCTTCTTCTTGCAAGTATACCATGTCAGCTAAACCAAAATATAAACATAATCAACATACCTCAGTATAGTTCAGGTGAGGATATCTCATCTGCAAGATTAACCATATTAGCGCAATACATGTATAAACATAATCATATCAACATATAATCATCATTTCAACCATTATCAAGTTATCAATGCATAACCATACCAACCACACATGGTGATCTCATGGACGACAACTATAACAATGTCAATGTATGCATAATGACATATAGACATTAACATGCATAACAAGTGCATAACCAACATACACTCATGACGACCACATCCAAAAACAACACCATCAACTCTCACATGGCGACACAATTACCACCATGACCTCCACCATGCATACACAACAAGCACATAGACCACAAACATGAATAATGTGTATGTAATCGACAAATATGCATGACCAACACATTCCGCCCATCCAGTCCAAGGGGTGAACCATGATCTGATACCACTCTGTAACACCCTCCTCCCACATTTACTCGAGCTAACTGATCCATTGGGGTGAACATGTCACGAGAGGCTACTATGATGTGATTCAAATCCCCATGTACAATTAAGGAAGTGGAACTGACAAAACAAAACCAATCTAACCTTCATCAGAAGCTACAGACCCTTTAGGAGGCAACCAACCCTTCTAAGTGCTTAACCCCTTAGACAACTTTTCATTTTGTTGATTTGGACCCTCATCCGCTCCCATGACAATCCATTCATGCGACTGAGGTCCTCCAATCACTCCCACAGCAAGGCGTGCTAGCGACTGTGGCCTTTTTCAGGCAGTTTTGTGCCAATGACCCGAAATTATGTGCCACTTTTTCAGGGCTAGGTCCCAGGCCTCTGCCCGGGACTTCATGAAACTTTCAGAAATGATAAATAACAATGAAATAAGAATACTAATGCAACATTGGTACAAGGAATTTATTGGACCCCTACTAGCCATGACAGGCATTTCATCAAACATGTCATAGATATGTAATCTACAGGTCATAACAATAGACCTGAGCATAGGGGTTTCATACATATCTAAGATTCATAAGGAAGGATTGATGCCTTATCAAAATAGTTATATTATCATATATTAGGTCATATAATCATTCACATTTCATATACTAATCAAATCGTGATGAGAGCCATAATCAAAGTATGTCATAAACCATACTCATAACTAGCATATAACCAAAAAAAATACAATGACAGAACAACCATAAAAACCACATATGAACAAGTACATTTACACATGAAATACAAAAGGAGAAGGGGCTCTTATTAATGAATGCATAAAGCCAACCAAGCCAAGGACTTCCACAAACCACCTAACCATAGATTAGGTCAAACCAAATATTTCTTTCAGCTAATCAACCCCATGCCATATTCGAAGCATGAATGTAGGACTCACAACAAAACAAACCAGGGTTCCTCAGGCTTTACCGTATATCCGCCAAGGGATTCCTAGGCCTGAAACCCTCATTAATACAACCAGGGATTTACCGCAATCCCACCATATCACTAGGCCTTAAACAAGCATGGATGCCTCCGAATCTCTCCACCTAAACCGTGAGGAATTTGTTTGTCTCAACCTTTTGGCTTCACCATGTATCGCATCATTATCGGTCAAGGGATTCCTAGGCCTACGAGGTCACCACCCTCTGGGATTTATCGTGTATCCCACCATTACTAGTCAAGGGATTCCTAGGCCCAATCAAGGGTATTCACAATAAGGCTTTACCGTATATCCCTACCCCAAGATTCCCAGGCCTTGTGATTAATCATGAAACCACCCCACTAAACTTCGAATCCATCTAGAAATCAATCTAAACCAAAATAAGGGAACGCCATCACACCATAGCTATATAGAAATGGCAAGGAAAGGCTGAAAAAAACGGTCACACCTGGCAAGACCCATGCCAATGACAAAAAGAGAACCATATACACACACATGCATGCCAAAAATAGCAAGGAAATCATACATGCAACTCGATACCTGCAAGTAATCCTGTTGTAGCCGCTTGAATCTTGTTCTTCCTTGCTTTATCCTTGCTTCCTCTTGCTTTCTTGTCCTTCCTTTGCCTTCTTTCCTCCGATGTTGGAGTTATCCACGAATGTTCTAAGTGTCCAAGAGTATGAGAGAGAGAGAGCTCCAAAACTGATCCTCGAAAGCCTTTTTATTAATGAGGCCTCTATTTTCTTCATTTTCCATTATTTTCCTTCATTTTCCTCCTCACATGCAACCTGTGACCTTTCACCTCCCTTTTCTCACATTTTCCATTATTTTCATAAATAAAATGCCAATTAATGCCACTTTGCCTTTCCAAAGCCTTTATCATTGCCTCTTCCAATTTCCATAGCCATAATAAACAAAATGAACACCCACACTAGGATGTTTTTCCCAACATTCAGCGTGGAATAAGTGTCCGAGGACCTTGGTTATTATTTTGCCTTTATTAACTTTATTATGTGGAATTTTTTACCAGGGTTCTTACATGCATAAAGAGAAGAAGCAAGAGCCAAAGGAAGATTGCAACGATAATTTCCTTTTCTCATATTGATTATTAGGGAAGGGGGATTCTATAATTAATTTCCAAGTGGGAAAGGGTTTTTGGTTATTAGTTCTTAGTGGAAGTTGAAGATGGACAGTCCCCGAGGGAGTCCAACTACTAGTGTAAACTATGAAGATTCATCATTAGAAAAAGATGTAGACAGGTAATTGAAGAGTATCTGAAGGATTACAGACAGGTAGGCCAAGCAATTGGACAACTCGAGGGAATTAACATAAGACATCAAGGACTTTCAACTAAGATTGGAATAAGGGGTGAAGGTGCACCCTACCATATCAATAGTGTTGGGATACGCTAATTTTCATAAGCATGAAGAAGGATTAAGCGAAAAGATGAGGTACATTATCGTTGAATAGGGATATAGTCGGATTAGCTACCCAGTTAGCCTACAATATTGGGGATCTTAATGTGTAGGACAAGTGTCAAGAGAGAGTTTGATATCTCAAGCAGATGCGAGGTTGGTGACCCAATACTGAGACAGATAGTTGAGCAAGAAGGATCATTGTTAAGAATAAAACTAAGGACCTTGGGTGCATAGGGTAGTACATTTGCACCATGATAATTAGCTTGAATGATTGAGGCCAATGGATGATAGGTGTGTCGTAGGAGAACACATGTGCCTATAAATGCAATTAGAGACATCATCCAAAGAGGCCACATCACAATGTTAATATCCAATGGGAGATGATCAGAGAGTTATGGTTGGACTATTGTCAGGACAACAATGATTTTGAGTGGGGGAGGATCTCAAGCCCTAGAGTTGGGTCTACCCTTAACCGAGGTATGCACAATGGGTAACATCTCCATTGCATGATTTGTGACGAAGATATCACAAGAAATATGATGAATGTGGATGTTGGGTGAGAGCATGCCAACACAAGGTGTCGATAAACCAACACTCGAGGTTTCTATTGGGCACATGTGGATGGCTTAGTGGCACAATGGATGTGGATGACCAAGCACCCAACTTAACCAAACAATGAGAAATAAAGCAATAGTTAGACTATGAGAGGTGACACGAGTGCCCCTAGGCACAACCAAAGATTCCCTTGAGGTGAGCATCCAAGTGATGAGGAGTAAGTTGGCCCGAGGCACATTGGGTCGAACGATGGGTGACATGGTGGTTTGAGGTGATTAATCAACTTAATGTTTATTCAATGACATATCAACTGAGAAAAGTTGAAGCAGCAAGGGTGGAACCGGTGAGACGTGGGAGTGGCATGTTATTTATTGGGCGGAATGATGGAGGTCGGCCCAATCCAAGGTTCATGACATGAGCTGACCCATATGTAAGTAAGGGAAAGTACACAGAGGGAAGGCACATCCCACAACAATCGCACAATGGGGACAACATGATCTAATGACCAACTAAAGTTGCATAGCATAGACTTGGGATGAGATGCAAATGAGAGGAGCAAAGTGTGAAGAGGGCATAAAAGAATGGAGGGATTAGGAGTCTACATTCATGCAGACCTAAACACGTTCTGAATCGAACTAAAGTGTAGCCGAACAAAGTGGAAGGTTGACCCAAGTAGGGTCCAAAAGTTGCAAGATGACCCAAGTAGGTCCGAGGGGTGCAAGATGACCCATTTAGGGTCTGAAGGTTGTCGATACAACCCGGGTCAAGTCTGAGTAGATAGAAAAAGGTTTTGTATTGTAATTCTAAATTTGTAGTCTATGTATTTATTTTGGCCCAATCTATTGTCTCGAAGGACTATTGTATTTATGATTTATAAAGAAAGCAATAGGTCAGAGGGTTGTTTCTCTCAATATTGTTCATGTGTATGATGATTCTAATGTTGGTTAAATGTCTTACATTTGATATACATGTTTGGTTAATGAACGAATTGGAAGACTAATTGAAGTAGATGAAACAATGAGTTTACTTGCACTATATCTAGAGTTATGATATTTCGTTAAATAACTAAAGGTATAGAGATTATATAAGCCAACTTACTATGAGGCGTAGTCCAAGTGGAGTAAATTTGTACTTCACGAGACAGAGGTGAAATACGTTGGTGCCGCACACTTGAGGGGTTATGGTGTGCCTAAAAGGCACCTTGTAATTGTAGGAGCCCCTAGGGTCATGACATATATTGATTTGAGAGCCTTTTTGTTTAGTTTCAAGGTTAGATAGATTTCTTTGGAGAGAAGAAATATACCATGAAAACAATACAAATCTATATGTTTAGGTTCTTTTTAACTGACAAATATCAAAGTACCTGAAATTTCACAATGGTATTTCACAATTTTTCCCTTAAAAGAACAATCTGTGCTTACAAGATTCACTAAAATCCTGTAGGTATATAAAGACACATTTATGTGACAAGGAATGTGAATAAAATGGTATTTTTCAATTTTTTCCCTAATAGAATAGACTCTACTTACACATTTCACTGAAATCTTGAATGTCATCATAAATGGTATTTTACAAATTTTTTTCCCTAATAGAACAAATTGTTCTTTCACATTTCACTAAAATCTTGTAGACTGTGCTTGCACATTTCATTGAAATCCTGTAGGGATATAAAGGCACATTTTTGGGACTAGGAATATGCCTTTGTGGAATGTAATGTAATGCTTGAAAGTGTTTCCAATAGGACAAAATATTAGGCTTTCAATTTTGCTTGGAAGTCTTTTCACCTTAATTCACAATTTATTCTTCCATATATATACAGGGGCTGGATGGAAATCGAAAATGAAATTTCATATGAAGATAAAATAATGCTTGATACAAGTTCATTTATGATGCAGTGAGTGTGGGTCAAATATGCGACCTTCAAATATTTAGTCTGACACTTAGACAATTGAGCTATCCCCATTGGTTGAATCTTAACAATCATCAATTTGTATGACAAAATCTTAGAGCAATGACATGTATATCTAAATGTACATTACATTGATAATAAATAACCACATAGGAATTCATGAAATAAAAAACTAAGCTAAATGTATTCTATCACATAAATTAAGTTTGTTTGAGTAATTGAAAGAATTTTTATTCTCAACACCTATGGTTAATTTTTACAAATGATATTATTGTATTCTTGATTAATATATTGATATATCTATGTAACTTTAATTGTATAATTATAGCATATTTAAATGTCAATTTTATTTACCATTTTTTATATTTATCGTAAATATTAAATATATTTATTAAAAAAAATAACCAAATCATTCCATCATTTATATTAATTATAACAAGATTTTCATGTTTAAATGACACGTTACAAGAGTATCAACATCGAAAAATATTATCATGATATCGATATTAAGATTAAATGAGAAAAATTTTGAAAGTCAAATTGATTCTTTATATAATATGGTATCAAAAAATTTAAGATTTTTAGGAAGAGGCTTAGTAATTCTCACATCCCCCACCAAAATATTTCCACTAGTGTATTTTGATATGATGTAGCGAGGCTAAAAGAGAAGGCCAAGGTCTAAAGGGAAACATGGAGGTAGGACCAATTGAATAGATAACTAACACTCAAGTTGATATTTATTAAGAATCCATTAATGGACACGGTTTCATGTACTAATTGGTATTGGTAATATTTTTCAAGATGTTATAATTGTTAAAATAGTTTATTAGAAATTTTGGAGTTATGAGGGAGACATGGAGATGAGATTAATTGAATAGATAATCAAATCTCATGTTGGTATTAATTAAAAATCTCTTAATGGACATGGTTTCATGTAATAATTGATATTTGTAATATTTTGCAAAATATTATCATTGCTAAAATAGTTTATTAGGCATTTTGAAGTCAGGTCCATAAGTATAACTTTAAGTTTATTGAGTTGTATACATGTAAAGCCTATAAGTATAACTCTAACACAACATGAATAGTATAATTGTTGAACATTTTGAAACATGATTGATAGGCTTGCTCTATATTTTGCAGATGCAACCAAACCTTGTTTCCCACTTGAAACTTGTGTGGGACCCAATCTAACCATGGCATTGTTTATACTTAGTATTGTCTTTTTGCAAGATAACATGGACTTGATGGAAGATGTGTTGAATTCATTCAATGAACTTGGTATCTTTGTTAGCGTCGGATTGCATATGTACAAATTCTGCATGTGTAGTTGCAAGGGGTAGTGCAACATCAATGAGACCTAATGGTTGAAATATCAGGCCCACCTGAAAGGGTTTGTGGCTAGTTGAGCTACAGAGAGCTCTATTGTAGCAATATTGAACATAGGGGAGGCTCTCGTCCCATGTACATGGATGCTTGGAGTTGTACATGCACAAAATGTGCACGGTCATCTTGTTGACGACCTTTGTCTAACCATCAGTATGGGGTGGAATGTAATTGATTTGGTGAGCTTGGTGTCCAAAAATGTCCAAAGGCTCGACCAAAATGCACTTAGTAACTCGATCTTCTAATCTAAGGTGATGGTTTGCGAGATCCAAAAATGTACCCACATCCATTCAAAGGAGAGCTTGGCAGTGGATTATGTTGTGAGACTCTTTTTGCAGGAAGTGAGGATAACCATCTTAGAAAATCTATCAAGAACCACAAACCCACAATCATTACCATGCTTGGTAGAAGGAAGGCCAAACATATAGCCACCGATACAGATTCCCAAGGTCCGTTAGGAGTAGCAAGGGGGTTGTACATGTCTTGCTTCTTAATGGTTGGTTTGGAAATGGCGCATGCAATGCAAGAACTTATATAATTGCAACATCCAGTTGAAGTTTCGATCAATAAAATTGTTTTTGTAGCATTTCCACTCTTGTCTCCACACTAAAGTGCCATGCTATTCAACTATAATGTTCCTCCCAAATCAACTTTGTACGCTAATAGGTGAAAAATGTTGTCTTCATCATTTTTTCCAAGGAAAAAACCAAGATTAATCATAATATCTAAAGGATTCAACATGTTATAACTGGTGATGAGCTCAACAAAAAATTGAGATTTAAACCGTTCATTTTAATTAGCCTACTCTATGAATGACCAGTGATAAAACTCGTATGAAGAATATTCATGTTGTAATTGTATGTGCCAAAGTCCTTGATCCATGCTCATTCTTGATTTAGAGAGCCTGTTAGCCTCCCCATTTCGCTCCCTATATGTATGAGAACATTCAAAATAATCGAATGAGTCCTTGATCCTCCATGAGTCTTCCAAAATAGAGGTTAAGAGTAAGTTTCTACATGCTTGAGATATTTTTAGCTAATTTATAACAAGCATAAAGTCACCGTAAACCTATCGCTATGTACATCCTTTTTCTTTTGCACAAGCTAGTAAATTTTTAACTTAAGAAATAAGATTTCATGTCTCCCTCCTAACCCTTTGATATCCATAGACATAATTTTCACTAGGGAAATCTCGACGCATTTTTATTTACTCTAAGAACCCCAGAAAAAGGCATTGTTGCCTATGATTAATCTCTCTTGCAACCATCTCTTATGCAATGCAAATTTTTTATTTGCATCCAGTCTTATAAGGGCCCCTATTTGTAGGATCATCCAAACCCAACCCTACATCAACTAAGAATTTGTACGAGGTCTAATCTAAGTAGCTAGGGTTCCCTTTCACTCCAAGCAAAAGAATTAGATGGATAAGGGACGAGCATAGTAGGCACTTTGGGAAGGGAAAGCCATAACTTTTATAGATGGAACAAAAAAGGAACCGAAAGGGCCTTCTTAGAAAAAACAATTAATTTATAGTGGTACGGGGAGTAGAGAATGAAGGAAAAGGGTCCACCCCACTAAAATAACACAAAGGATCTGAACTAGAAGGAAAGGTATTCTTTCACAATACCACTAGCTATCTAGATATTTTCTAGCTTGTCCCATTGCGTTGGTGAACTATCCAAGTCCATGAAAAGGCCCTTTTATGAAAATCTTGTCCTACTCTTTGACATACCCATAACAATGGAAATCCATATATCACCAATAATAAGTCCATGATTGGGGTAAGCATAATTGCCCACAAGTGAACTACTTCACCTATCGTTTGACTGCAACCCACTAGGAGAGCAATAGGAGAAACCCCATAACTGACCAAATCATTCATAGAGAAATCATCATTATTAGTTGACTTGGAGCCATCCTTATGATCCTTAATCTCCACCTTATGAATTACTTCATTACTAGGATTTTTTTTTGAAAATGCAACAAGAAAATCTCAATTTTGATTTTCCCCTAATCAAATTGAGGAATTTCGAAATTCCACATCAGCAGACAACTTGGAGAACTTAACTTAGGTGACATGGCTCTTGTCACTCAGTTAAGAACACTCAATTCAAGTTAATGAGTTGAAGTTTAGTTTACTTTAGTTTATTCCTAAAAAAATAGGAGTCTAGCTCAATTAATTTGAGTTAGGGACATGAAGTTCAGTTTTGTGCAGTGGGTTCCTAAATTTTAGGAGCCTAGGTTGAGTTAATTTCAATTGTATCAATTTAATTCAGTTAAATTGAGCTATGGTCAGTTAAACTAGTTCTAACTGTTGGAGGAGCTAGTGGAAGGTCAAGTTGTGGAAGTGGAACTTCAATCGCACTTAGTGATCATCCAAATAACTAATCAATCAACCTAAATTAGCTCATACATGTAGAGAATTCGAGTTACCAAGTTGTGGTGGAGTTTCCAAGGCAATGTACGATTAATTATATACTAGATTGAGTGTATGGCTATTGTGTTGGTTAGGTGATCAACCTAAAGGAATTGAGCAAATAAATATGGGGAAATTCCTAAAAAATATGAGCCTATATCCTCAGAAAATGCACAAGGAATCAAGAGCTTGGAGGGCTTGAAAATTGGTTAAGTGTTGGCCAAAGTTAGTCAGTTAGGCAGAGGGATAGACCATACACTTGCAGGGTGTGCTCAGGCTTGAGCAAGCATATGTATTCATCTCTATTCTTTGATTAATGCAATATAGATAGGAAGGGGTTTTGAGCAGTTGCTTTCCCCTAGATAAATCATTGTGCATGTGTGATGTTTCCTTTTGCATGTCTATGATTTGTGTTATAGATGGTGAATTAACTTCCGCGGATAAGTAGAGTAGTTTCAAGTCTTGTGATTTAGTAAATTTCATTAGCAATTTTGAATCTACACATTAATTTCTACATGGTATCAGAGTTGGATTCACATTATAAACCAATCATTGAAGTCCTCATGTACAATGGTCATTGAAGAGCTAATGAGTTGCTAGGAGGCGGAGTTATGGAGCCCTAGTTCAGGGAAGATCCATAAGACCCTATGTGCAAACTTCTTAATGGAGCTAGAAGGTTGCTAGTGGGCAGATCAGTGAGCCAATGTTTAGTGACACAAAAAGGAATTGTGATAATTGATATTGGTATATTGAGGAGTAGTGAGATTTCCCACAGGGAGATCGAAACTCAGAGGGAGTCTATTTTCAGAGGGAACAACCCTAGGGAAGCTAGTACTTCGGATCTAAGGAGATCAGACTCATTATTGCAATAGTAGCAACAATAGTGAGGAAGCAACAACAGAGCAATAGTAGCAGCAATATGAGTAGATCAGAGTTCGTTTTGCATGCAACAATACCTCTTGGAGTGAGGTGGTGCAATATAGATGCTTAGTCCCAGAGTTGCAAAAATTTGGGCAGGGTCCATTAAGGTGTTCTCCTCATGGATCATTACCTTGCTACGAGGGCCCACAATATTCAGTAGTAGGAGAATCAATGTCAGCCAGATATTAAGGAGTGTTGACAATAGAGCAAGAGGCTTAGTAGCAGAGTCATCAATAACACAATTTTCTCAGTAGACAATTGTAGACACAGTTGATTCAGTATAGTTGCAGATGTTTCAGTAACAACAACATCAGTGAGAGGTGTTGCATGTAGTACATTCCACAGGTGCAGGATAGGGTTGGTTGATATCCCTTTCTTGCTAAGTGGGAGTGTTGAAAATGCAACAAAAAAGTCTCAATTTTGATTTTTCCTTAATCAAATTGAGGAAATTCAAAATTCCACATCAACAAACAACTTGGAGAAGTTAACTGAGGTGAAATGGCTTTTGTCCCTCAGTAAGAAACACTCAATTTGAGTTAATGAGTTGAAGTTTAGTTTACTTGAGTTGATCCTAAAAATTAGGAGTCTAGCTTAGTTAATTTGAGTTAGGGACGTGAAGTTCAGTTGTGTGCAGTGGGTTCCTAAATTTTAGGAGCCTAAGTTGAGTTAATTTCAGTTGTAGCAATTTAATTCAATTAAATTGAGCTATGGTCAGTTAAACTAGTTCTAATTGTTGGAGGAATTAGTGGAAGGTCCAGTTGTGGAAGCTGAAATTCAAGCACACTCAGTGATCATCCAGATAACTAATCAATCAACCCAAATTAGCTCATGCATGTAGAGAATTCAAGTTACCCAGTTGTGGTGGAGTTTCCAAGGCAATGTACAATTAATTATGTACTATAATGAGTGTATAGCTATTGTATTGGTCAGGTGATCAACCTAGAGGAATTGCCCAAAAGCAAATAGAGTGAAATTCTTAAAAAAATAGGAGCCTATTTCCTCATAAATTGCGCAAGGAATTAAGAGCTTGGAGGGATTGAAAATTGGCTGTGTTGGCTAGTCAGTTAGTCAAGCAGAGAGATAGACCATACACTTGCAGGGTGTGCTTAGGCTTGAGCAAACATATGTATTCATCTATATTCTTTGATTAATGCAATACAAATATGAAGAGGTTTGAGCAATTGCTTTCCCCTAGATAAATCTTTGTGCATGTGTGATGTTTCCTTTTGCATGTCTATGATTTGTGTTCTAGATGGTGAATTAACTTCCGTAGATCAGTGGAGTAGCTTTGAGTCTTGTGATTTAGTAAATTTTAGGAGAAATTTTGAATCCACACATTAATTTCTACATTTTTCACCTCTTGGTTATGGAGAATGAAAGGGCGATGACACTTCGCCATCACATAGCCCATGGCATGACATCTATAACAATTGAAAGGGACATTCAGGTGGTCTAAGATTTGAGTGTATGAGATATTTCGCTTGATAATTTGGATAGATTAAAACAAGCCTTGCTTGGTTTCAATATCAACCAAAATCTATGCCACTAATTGTAAATGGTTCTCCAAATTACTTTAGTCTCCGAAAATATATGAAATGATGGAGTTGCACATATATTTAAAATCGTCCTCATTGCACAGAACAAATGGAAGATCTGACAACTTGACTAAATAAAAATGCTAGAGTCTTTATTTGACCTTGTGTCAAAAAGAGGATGGTAGGGTTTAAGAAATAATATGCCATGATCCAAGAACCACCTTTGAGATAGGATATTTTAAGCATTCTTCTCACTCTAAAAAATAAATCCATACCAACCCCTTGATAAGCAATGGCTAATGGAGCAATAACCATAACATGCACCCGATTTTGTTGTATATAAGAACATAGACAGATCATGTTAATTCTCTGACCTAAAAACTTGCCAATTAGGTTTTTATGAAGGTAGTCTCCAACTTGGTCAATATGAATATCCTTCCCAACCATCAATGAGATATTGTTCCCTTGGGATTGAATGGTCTTCCTCTGCTTATGGTCGTGTTATAACGATATTGACATCAGATGGGGGCAAGACCATGCAACTCTTCCAACCCTAGACCAATGTTGATGAATCCACTATCGTGAGTAGTAAGAGATAAATTGGGCGCAACAAGATGTGAGGTCGAACCACCTTCCAAAAACTGTCAAAATGATTGATTGTTGGAATGACAAATCTCCACATTAGTTTTCTCACAATGAGCACAAGAAAGGGCATAGATTATGAAAAGATATTTGTATTAGATTTTAAGCTTATGTGGTAGTTTTTTGGAGTAGCATGACCTGGATTATCCACAGTATTATGTTTATTTTGTCGACGTTTCGAACCCCAAAGGGGGTCCATCATCAGGACCAAAATTGATAGAATATGAATTGGAGATCCCAAGCCTACAACACCATGCAAGACAATTTCAGGGGATTGTGGGAAGAGAGCACCCTCATCCTCCCCATTGCAAAAGCATGACCCCAAAATATAGCTATGACGACTATTCGAGCTAGAACACTATGAACACACACACTCTTGATTGACAAATATCTAATCCTCCAATAAGGTGTCCTCCAAATAATCCACCAGATATACATATATGATGGATGAGATGGGATTGCGCCTCGGAGTCGTTGTCCATTAATATGAAATCATAACATCATTAATTGAGAAAAACCAGAAAAGTACATATGCGAAAACCCCAAGTTCCAATCTCCATCTCTAAGTACTCTACTATTCTTTCTTCAAACCTAACATGCTCAATAATCCAATAAGTTGGCTCCATGCAAATCCCAATACTCCACTTTATCCACATACGAGTTATAAATATTCAAGAAGTTGATCTCTTTCCCAGGTCTAGAGAAAACAGAATGTCCCCTATATCTGATAAGAAAGCCCAAAAGTTAGAATAAGAGAAATGCTCCTTTTTCCACCTAGTGTTATTCCCCATCAATCCCCTTCTTGCATTAATATAACTAAAATCCCAACTCCCAAACATTTTTGACAGCTAAGAGGCTACTCTAAACCCATCCGTCATTATCTGTTCGAGAGATATTATGGAGATATTATATATCTTTGCTAGTTTTTTTAACGCCCTTCTTTTAAGAGATAAAACATGCTTTTATTTGGCTTAAAAGCTAAGCTCAAAAGTTATGTATTATTTTTAGATTTATATGAGAATTATACCTAATATCATATGTTTTTAATATGAATGGTAATTTTTAACAGGAACAATAATTTATGGAGAACCATTAACTTCGAAAGATTGATTGCCACTGTTACACCATATACAACTATTTCATAAATGCCACAAATTGGCTAGTTACAACATGTTTCCAGAGACTTGAATCCACACAGTTGGGAAACAAAGTGTTTACCAAACCACTTGAGCTAAGATACTCTGACTTTACAAAAGGAGGACATGGGAGTGGGCTTTGATCCACTTATGTGTGAACTAATCATGTAATCATTTAATATGGTCTCTCTAGGTGTAACCACACGTTTGGCCACTACCTCAAGGTGCCCTTGTGGCCCCAATGAAGCTCTCATGAGAATTAAATCTTGCCTAATGGTGAAAAAATCATTGTTTTCCACGATTGGATCCAATCTCTTTGGGCATGAATGGTATACTCTCTCTCTCTCTCTCTCTCTCTATATATATATATATATATCACTCTTTATTTTTGCACAATTAAGATATATATACCACCATATAAACTATTTGATTTTTGAAATTTATGGAGATGGATACATTTTATACTTTTTTTGTAGTATTAATAATTCAATTTTAAGGCAAAGGCCAAGCCATACACCAAATTGGTGTATGTAACCTATTTGTTATGAGAGAAGGACCCACTTTTGCAAGGATTTAACTGAAGTCCGCAAAGACATACATACTCTACTTTTTTATTAATTTTGATCCCATAACTTCTTAGAAGGAAACACATGCTCTTAATCATTAATTTCTCTCAAACTATTTTTTTAATGTGTGGTTTACAAATATTGGAGACCAGTGGCCCTACATCCATGGAAACTATCTAGGCAGATCCACCCAAAGGGATTGTTGAAATTTGGTACCGGAGGACAGGTGGTTCCCTTAGGCTTTGATCTTTGGCCTAGGGAAAAGTGTCCAAAAGATTTTAATTTTTCTCCTAAAGTGATTTTATAATTTTTTATAAAGTTAAAATCTAATTTAAA